>CAUYPK010060544.1:0-19149 GCA_963574355.1 Loris lydekkerianus | reverse complement strand
GACTGGGAAAATGCCAGGAAGGCTATGTTGAATATTGGGATGAAAATGTGTCAAATGGTTTATGAAGCTAGTATATGATGCCCCATGATCATATCAATGTACACAGCTATGATTTAATAAAAAAAAAAAAAAAAGAAATGATAAAGGGGAAATAACAACAGATGACACAGAGATATGAGAGCTCATCTCTGACTACTACAAAAAAGTCCCACCAATTTGGCAATGGGGAAAAAAAATGAACCAATGCCTCCGATCACATCTCCCTAGAGTTAACCAGGAAGATATAGATTTCTTGAATAGACTAATATCAAGAATTGAAATTAAAGAAACAATAAAAACCCTTTCATCAAAAAAATAGAAAGAAATACAGCCCAGATTAGATGACTTGAAACAAGAGTTCTATCAAACCTTCAAAGAAGAGCTTATACCTATACTACAGAACCTATTCTAAAATATTGAGAAGGAAGGAACCTTCCCCAACACATTCTATGAAGCAAACATCATATCATCCTGATATCAACACCAGGAAAGGCCTCAATGAAAAAGAGAACTAAAGACCACTTTCAATAATGAATATAAATGCAAAAATACTGAATAAAATCTTAGCAAATAAATTACAGCTACACATTAAAAATATTATACCCTATGATTAAGCTTTATCCCAAAGATGCAAAGTTGGTTTAACATATGCAAATCCATAAATGTAATTCACCACATAAACAGAATCAAAAAGAAAGACCATATGATCCTCTCAATGGGTGCAGAAAAAACATTTGATAAAATTCAGCATCCTTTTGTAACAAGAACACTGAAGAATATAGGCCTAGTTGGCACATTACTTAAACTGATTGAAGCCAACTATTATAACCCTGCCCCCAGCCAATATCATACTGAATGGAGTAAAACTAAAATCTTTCTCACTTAGAATTGTACCAGATAAGAATGTCCACTTTCATCACTGATATTTAATGTGATTCTAGAAGTTCTAGGTAATGCAATGAGGCAGAAGAAGAATATTGAGTCCATCTTATACTTAGAAAATACAAAAGACTCAACCATAAGACTTTGGAATGATCAGGAAATATAGTAATGTCATTGGGTGTAATCAATTTCCAGAAATCAGTAGGCTTTGTATAAACCAATAACAGCCATGTAGAGAAGCAAATTAAGGACACAATACCCTGCACAGTAACTTCAAAGAAAATGAACCAGCTAGGAATATGTCTAACAAATTAGATGAAAAATCTCTACAAAGGGAATTATGAAACTTTAAGAAAAGAAATAGTAGAAGACACTAACAAATGGAAGAACACACCATGCTCCTGCTGGGGAAGAATCACCATTGTTAAAACATCTATTCTACACAAAGTAATGTTCAGATTTTATGCAATCTCCATTAAAATATCAACATCGTACTTTGAAGAGTTGAAAAAAACAATTCTTTGTTTTGAATAGAACCAGAATAAAACCCTGTATAGTTAAGGCATTTCTTAGTAATAAAAACAAAGTCAGAGGCATCACTCTACTAAACTTTGGGTTATATTACAAGTCCACAGTGATCAAAACAGCATGGTATTAGCACAAAAATAGAGACATAGACACATGGAACAGAGTAGAAAACCAAGAGATGAAAACTAGTCTCTTATCACCATCTGATCTTTGATGAAACAAACAAGAGAATACACCAGAGAAAAGAATCCCTATTCAATAAATGGTGCTGGGAGAACTGGATAATCCCATGTGAAAGGCTGAAACTGGACCCACACATTTCACCACTTATAAAAATTGACTCAAGATGAATAAAAGATTTAAATCTAATACATGAAACAATAAAAATCCCAGAAAAAAATGTGGGAAAATCTCTTGAAGGTGTTGGCCTGGGGAAATTTTTTTCTTTTTCTTTTTCTTTTTCTTTTTTTTTTTTTTTTTGAGACAGAGCCTCAAGCTGTAGCCCTGGGTAGAGTGCCATGGCATCACAGCTCACAGTAACCTCCAATTCCTGGGCTCAAATTATTTTCTGCCTCCCAAGTAGCTGTGACTACAGGCACCTGCCACAAGGCCCGGCTATTTTCTGGTTGCAGCCATCATTGTTTGGTGGGCACAGGCTGGATTTAAACCCACCGGCTTAGGTGGATGTGGCTGGTGCCTTAGCCACTTGAGCCACAGGCACTGAGCTCTGGGGAAAGATTTTATGAAGAAGACTTCAGTGGCAATTGAAACAACAACAAAAATAAATACATGAGACTTAATTATGCCGAAAAGCTTCTGTACAGCCAAGGACACAACAAATAAAGTAAATAGGCAATCTTCAAAATAGGAAAAGATATTTGTATGCTATGAATCAGACAAAGGCTTGATAACTACAATCTATAGAGAACTCAAATTAATCAACACAGGAAGAGCAAACAACCCCATCTATCATTGGGCAAGGCACATGAACAGAACCTTCTGTGAAGAAGACAAACAAAGGGGTAGCAAACATATGAAAAAATGTTCATTATTCTTAATCATCAGAGAACTGCAAATCAAAATCACCCTGATATATCACCTAATCCGAGTGAGACTAGCTCTTATCACAAAGTCCCAAAGCTGTGGATTTAGAGAGAAAGGAACACTTTTACACTGTTGGTGGATGGAAACTATAATAATACAGTCTCTTTTGAAAGCAGTATGGAGAGTCCTCAAAGAACTCAAATTATACCTCCCATGTGATCCCACAATCCTGTTACTCAGCATTTACCCAGTATTAAAAAAATAATTATTTAATCATAAGAACATTTTCATTAGATCATTTATCACCATTCAATTTAAAATCACCAAAATGTGAAAATAACCTAAATGACCATCAACCCAGGAATGGATTAATAAACTGTGGGATATGTATGCTATGGAATACTATGCAGCCATAAAAAGATGGAAACTTTACATTATTTTGTATTAACTTAGATGAAGTTGAAGCACATTCTTCTTAGTAAAGTATCACAAGAATGTAAAAGCAGGTATCCATTGTGCTCAATACCAATACAAAATAATACACAAGAGAAAAACTCAATTCAACTTACCATATATACTCGAGTATAAGCCAACCCAAGTATAAGTCGACCCCCTTAATTTTACCCTAAAAACTGAAAACTTAGTGACTCGAGTATAAGCTGAGGTGGAAAATGCAGCAGCCACTGGTAAATTTCAAAAATAAAAATATATACACAATACAATTACAATAATTGAGGAATCAGTAGGTTAAATGCTTTTCAATATTTATTGCTAAAGAAAAACTGTAAACTAGCAACAACAACTTTAAAACTTTAAAATGCAGAAAACTGTAGCTTAACAGGTAATCAAGCTGTGGGTTCTATCGGGGTGGGTTAAATAGTTCAGTGGAATCCAGTTCAGTTCAGCCACCTACCTCTTCAGCTCAGCCTCGACTTGTGGACTGAGCTGAAGCATGGCTCCCTCAAGCAGAGGGCAGAAGACGACTGGAGACTATGTGCATTTGATTAGGTTCGTGCTCACCAAATCAAATAACCTGTATGACCCGAGTATAAGTCGAGTTCGGGTTTTTTGGCACAAATTTTCGGCACAAAAACTCGGCTTATACTCAAGTGTATATGGTAATATGAAACCAGTAGGTTAACAGCTGTAGCCCGTATAAGAGAAAAACCAAAAACCGATCTAAATTCAAGAAGGGGAAAAGGGTGTGAGTGTGGTGAGTTCCGACCTATTTGGTACAGCTCACCTTCTGGGTGAAGGGCTCAACTGCAAGTTGGACTTCACCTAACAAATGCAAACAATGTAACCTAATCACACGTACCCTTTTTATTAATCTGAAATAAAAAAAAGAGGAAACATAAAAAAAAAAGAAGAAGAAAAAGAAGGCAGCAGTCTCCACAAGCTGATAGAATCTGGCCTGAAGTTTCACTCCAGTGACTGACACTGCAATTCTTTTATAGATCTTTATGTTCAATTTACTTTTCTTCCTCTGAGCAAATGTTTTGTTATATTTGATGTTCTTATTCATCGTTAACAACGTATATATGTATGATTTTATTTTCTTTTGTTCTTCTTAGCTCTCCCGATTTTCCTTTTCAAATGCACATAATGAGTTCTCACAGTCAAATACCATTTTGAGTCTTACTGAATTGGGAACTTGTTTGCTGTGTCTTCACGGGGCTTTTCTCTCTTCTAGACCACAGAGTGGCTCCTGGAGGGTGTGTGAGGGGTCTTAGGTTCTGCTTATGTGACAAAGAAAGCCTTTTGTGATGTTGGCAACTGCAGGGTGGGAATCACCTGGACTTCTGGGTAGTTTCCCACGCGCAAATGTTCAGCAAATATTTGTATATTACAAAAGAGGGAAATGGACTTACTCGAAGTAAAAGTAATAGGCCAAGATACACGGGAGAAGTAATGAGAAAGTGCTGGGCTCTGCTTTCAAGTGCAGTGTTGAAAATAATTCCCAGTGTCATGTTGTGGGACAAGGCAGAGGTGCGGTGACACTTACCTCTCAGAGTCTGTGGAGGGACACACCCTGTTTTCAGTCTCAGGCTTTGCTAGGCAAAGAGGAGAAGAGGACGCATTGGAAAACAAACAGGAATTTAAGGACCTAGGAAGAAAGTGTGTGGTAGAACTAGAGCGCTATTAATAGATGGAGAAGTAAAAGGAAACCTCAGAATAAAGAATGTCATTATGTTATTTTTATTATTGTACTGGAAAAAAGTATTTTTGAAAATTTTAAATTATATGTATGTAGGTAGGCCATGTATGGTATATTTTAAAACAACCCTAATTAATGAAAATCAGTGAGATCACTGTACCTATGGGATGTCCATACCCTCACCCTTGGCCTCCTGTGTCCTGGGTATGGTCCATCCTTAGAGAGGCCCAAACAAGGGGCCGTAGCAGCCATTCAGGTAGGGAATTCTGGGACTCTGAGGACAGTGGTTCAGAGGGGGGGTGCACTGGACTCAGGCCCAGCACTTTCTCATTACTTCTTCCTTTTATCTTGGCCTGTAAAATGTGAACTGTTTGCAAACATTTTCTTGCTTTTAATGGTAACTGCACTATTATTTCAACTACAGACAATTGTTTCAACTACATGTATGGTTAGTTAAAAGAGAGAATACACGGAATGATTAGGTCAACAATTTTATGACGATGTCTGTCTTCTAATTAAGCTTCTCTCTTTATAAAGTTCTCCAAGATGGTTGGGCTTATCATGTTACTTCTTATAAAGACTTTCTGGGATCTGTAGGAACTGTAGGTTCCTGTGGGATCTGTAGGTTATATTTGTGTTGGTTCAGGTGGCAGGACACGTGATAGGCAGCCAGGACACGGGTATCTCGTGCTTGTGCTGGACTCTCCCTGTAGGGCAACAAGTCTCTACCGCTGACCAGCATTGCTGGAGAAAGCCCAGCACCCTGCCCTTGAATAGTCCGTGGGACCGACCCCAGGGATGTGCCAAGACAATTGCACTCCCCCCTCTGAACCACTGTCTCCACATACTCAGAGTCCCAGAATTCCCTCCCTGAATGGCTGGTACAGCTCCTCCTTTGGGCCTCTCCCTCTGAGGGTGGCCAAGTGTGAGGGTAGGGACATGTGGGCTGGGATGTCCACAAGAGGATGACATGTGAAGTTCTTTGTAGGGGCTGAAGGAGTAGTGCATGGAAAGGAAGGAGATTCTGTCTACAAGTACTAGGCATGTTCTTGTTCCTGGCCCACTCCCAGCACATGGCGGTGGCAATTCGATCATTGTTACAAGCAAATCACTTCTGGGTCCTTCTGAATGTCCTCTGGGAGGCAACAGCACTACTATTTTAAGTGAGAACACTGACTTCTTTTCTAGCAGACAAACTTTCTTTGAAGATGACATAAAACAAGCTCCAGAGATGTTTTGTGTTATGACAACATCAATAGAATAAAAATACCATTTTCAAAAGTGCTTGCTTTGAAGACAAACTCATTGACATGTATAAAATCTGGTATGTTTTTTAAAAAACAAACAACAGATTTCAGTAACTTTTTAACTGGGAAAGAAAATCAATGATGGTTGGTATTGGTTTATAGGATTCTTATGGTGTAAGGTGATACGTTGTGAGACATTAGGTCAACAGTCAGGAGAACTGTGCTCTAGTTCTAGGATTTCCATGGAATGGCTGAATTATTTAGAGTACGACCTCTCAGGATCTCATTTTTTGTTCCTGTTACATGAGAAGGGTCGGACAAAATGCCCTCTAAGCTTCCTTTTGTGTTTGAAAGTTCAGCATATGTGCAAACTGTGCTTTCTCTATTTGATCCATGCCATTAAATCAAAGACTATCAATTATAAGATGCACCACTAATTTGCATACTATTAAGAAAGAGAGATACACTGCCTGTCATAATTTTAAATGACAAGACTAAGGAGGCTATTTTAAAATATTAAAGTTTTAGAAGGCTGTAAGAAGTCTTGAGATGTGAAAGCATAAAAAAGTGTATCTTAGAATCTCTAATATGTAGTAACTCTTATCTTACTCACCTAAGTCTTCTTTAAAGAGTCTGCCTATTAGCCACTTTCATTTATTCATTCAACAATGAACTATAACTTTATATATTTATTTATTGAGACAGAGTCTCACTATGTTGCCCTCGGTAGAGTCGTGGCGTCACAGCTCACAGCAACCTCAAACTCTTGGGCTTAAGTGATCTCTTGCCTCAACCTCCCAGGTAGCTGGAACTACAGGTGCCTGCCACAAGGCCTGGCGATTTTTTGCTTGCAGTTGTCATTGTTGTTTAGCAGGCCCGGGTCAGGCTTGAACATGCCAGCCTCAGTGCATGTGGCCAGCACCCTACAGACTGAGCTACAGGCGCCGAGCCAATTAAATATAACTTCAGTGCCTACTGTATATCAGGCAATGCAACGTGCATACATTAAAGTATACTGAAGAAATAAATGTACTAAAGAATGGAATTTTTAAAGCATATTTAATTTTTACAGTATCAATGTGCATATAAGCTAGTTGTGCTGCTGAGAAGTCAGCTAAAGAAAATCACAAAATGTTTCCTTTTGGGACAGCAGAATACCCCAAAACTTCATCTCTACTATAGACATTTGCTCCATAGAAGTTTGGATTGAGAAATAGAAGGCAGGTAAACAAAAATTCCCTTGTCAGTTTCTGAGTCATCAAGGGACCCCTGTTACTTCTCTCTATATATGAAAATCTTATGGAAAGAAACACTTCTTTCTTCCAAGTCTGTGATTGAGATACTTTTTCAACTGTCATTTCTTTTCCAGTAGAAAAGGGGCAAGGGATGAATATTCTATGAAACACTTTGGTACTATATTATATAAAATAATTTCACATGATTTATGGTTAAATTGACTTATATACACTTAGGAAATCACCATATTATCTATGTGTGTCTAATAGTACCCCAAGACATAACAAAACCATTAAAAACAACATTGTGTAAGAAATGCTATTTCCCTGGTGAGGTCTCCCTCAGAGTCAGAATCTTGAGTGCAACAGAGCAATGACAAATAAGGCTCGTTTACCCTAATACTTTTACCTACAGGGGTTGTGATGCTGGGGACCTTATGGCAAAAGAACTATTTGAAATGTTTGACCTCATTCTACATAATGGAAACCACAAGTTACCCAGTGATTTCAAGCCCAATTATATACAACAGACTGTGATGTTTGGGCCCTCTTCAAGAGGGAACTGGCAGACCTCTTAGGAACTATTTATGCTCTTATTCTGTTTGGATTTCTCTTCTTGAGCTGTTCTTGCCTAATGGAATATTTGGAGGTTTCTAATTGATTTTTTTCTTTTAGTCTCTGTTGAGTTGTAAGTGCAGTGTCCAGATCAATCACATTTCCAAAGAGGCCCCTCTTCCCTCAGCTGCCTAAGCTGGCTCATCCTGAGAACGGCTTCTCTCCGGGATCACAAGGCCCCAGGCCTTCCAGCTTCTCTTGGGTGTTTTCTGATCAGGTGAATCTCTTATCTGAACTTGGATAAAGAGAGGAATTAGGATCAATTAAACAGTCTTTCTCCATGAATCCTGCATGGTCAATTGCCAATTGTCATAGGTCTTTCTTTCCGAGGAATTTTTTTTTTTTTTTTTTTTTTTTGAGACAGGGTCTCACTTTGTCACCCTCTGTAGAGTGCTCTGGTGTCAAAGCTCACAGCAACCTCAAGCTCTTGGGCTCAAGTGAGCCCCTTGCCTCAGCCTCCTGAGTAGCTGGGACTACAGGCGCCCACCACAACGCCTGCTTATTTTTAGAGACAGGGTGTCACTCTGCTCAGGCTGGTCTCAAACTCATGAGCTCAGATAATTTACCCGCCTTGGCCTCCCAGAGTACTAAGATTATAGGCGTGAGAATTCTTTTTTTTTTTTTTTCCAAAATCCAACATTGCCCTGAAAATGTGACTTCACCTTTTTTCTTACAGTCTGTGGAAGTCACAGAGAAAGTGGCTACTGCTGTTACTGGAGTTTTAGCTCATACTATGGTTGTTATCTACAATTTCTGTTGAGAAGCATGCAAGTGTTACTTCCAACTGCGCTCTATACAGCTTGGAGGTCCAGGTCATGACTTGCACATTGATGAGCCATAGAATTGAATATTATCATGACCACATTTCAGAGAGAGAAACAGGTTTTTGGTATCATAGATACCACCTATCAATCAACTATTGGTTATTTGGAAATTGTTGGTGACCCTTTTACCCACACTTTGCTGCCTGTTTGCAACATGCTCAGCTTGGCTTTGTCAGTCACAATTCACGGGCTTCATATAATAATAGTCAACCTCTCCTTGGTTTCCAGCATGCCCAGGTTAACCATGATGAGCCCAAAGTCGGGTTCATGTCACTTCTTGGCATGCATACCCCTTTGTTGGAACAAAAGTAAGACAAAGTACAAGACCATCAAAGGAGTTTGACACAATATGTAGACCCATGGCCAAATTTAAGTGTTGTGATTGATTTGTAAATAATGCTTTCAGTTGCCCTTTTGTTGCATAAGTCAGAACAGCATGGTGTTAATTAATGTGACGTTTTGACTTTTAGCTTTAGTATGTTTTAGTACAAATATCCAGAGATACTGGGTGGCGCCTGTGGCTCAGTAAGTAGGGTGCCAGTCCTATATACCGAGGGTGGTGGGTTTGAACCTGGCCCCGGCCAAACTGCAACAAAAAAAATAGTCAGGCATTGTGGCAGGCACCTGTAGTCCCAGCTACTCGGAAGGCTGAGGCAAGAGAATCACTTAAGCCCCAACAGCTGGAGGCTGCTGTGAGCTGTAAGGCCATAGCACTCTACTGAGGGTGACAAAGTGAAACTCTGTCTCTAAAAAACAAAAAACAAATATCCAGAGATAAATTCTTCAATTGAATACATGTGAGACACAAATTGTTCAATTGATTCAAGAATTATACCTGCGGTGCATCTTACAAGGGTACATGTGAAACTTAGTGAATGCAGAACATGATTGTCTTAACACAATAACTAAGAAAATGCCAGGAATGCTGTGTTAACCAGTGTGATGAAAATGTGTCCAACTGTTTATAAAACCAGTGTATGGTGCCCCATGATCGCATTAATGTACACAGCCACGATCTAATACTAATAAAAAAAAAAAAAAGAAAAGTTAGATAGAAAGATATTAATAGATAGACAGGTGTATCAATGATAGATAAAGAGATAACAGATTTTTTTTTATAACTTTAATTATGACGAGATGGTAATATGTCAAAGCCTAGAGAGTTCTCAGCATTCTATATAATTGAAGGTAAATTTTTTTTATAAAGACAGCTCAGTGCTTGTATTTTTTATTGATTAATTTATTTACAATTGACACATTATAGTTGTACATATTTATGAATAAATTTCATAAATTTCAGTAAAATTTCAATGCATGTAAAAAAAAAAAAAAGAATTATATACACTGCTCTCTGGGGGGAAGTTGGGCAAAAACATGCCTTCCAGGACATTTCCTGAGTCAGAGTTCAAAGGTCACTCCAGTCTACAAGCTCAAGGTTTTTGAGCTTTTACTTAATTATGCTTTGTGTACCTTTGTGTGAGCTACACAAGATTAAAATTTTATAGTTTATTAAATATGTTGCCTAGGACCATTTTTTATCAAATCTGAGTACAAGATAATGGAGATTTCACACACACACACACACACACACACACCCCAAAATCAGTTCCCACTTCCACCATTGTGACCTGAAACACCCTTTCCTAGAACAACCCTTGTGAGAGTGATCATGGTCTATACTGCTTTCTCTTTTCTATAAATGCCATTGAATAATAGCTTCCCTGAAGAACCGTAATCTATATAACTACATTTTAAATATACATTTCTCCTCAGTAGTCCTTTGGCCTTGGAGAAATTAGCACTGGCTATAAAGCAGAGCGCTTGAAAGAATTTCCCTGGGGGGAATTGGGATAGCAAGAAGGAAAGAGATTTTATACTTTTTTTTTAGAGGCAATGTGTTCTTTATGCAATTTTACATCATTAGGATCATTAAAGGGCAAGAATGTGAAATATAAGCACTCTGCGAAGACAGTTCTCCAGGTTTACATCATATTTTCTGCTTTCATAAACCGATCCCAGGGAAGAGTGCCCGATGTGTATGTGTTCCAGGGTTCCGAGTATTTATCACAAGGGCTATCCGGTTTCGCGCCTCTCTCCAGAGAGCTGAGACACTGCAGTGCCTGAAATCGTTAGTATATCATCAAGTGTTTTCTCTGGATAGTTTCTGAATGTCCTGTTGAAGTTAATGACAAAATGCCTCATCTATTGGCACATTCTGTGGTGTAAGCTACCCTTACAAAGCACACACTGCTCTAGAATCTTTGTGTTTATTCAATCTGACCAAGAGATTCCTTGGAGTAGAATGCATTTGAGAATGTGAGTGTGTACCAAACCAGGCAAGGATTTTCTTTAATAAGAATTTTTATAACACTTTCCAAATGCATTTCAAATCTTATCACAAACACATTCCAAATGCATTTCAAATCTTGTCACAGATACTTTGCAAATGCCTCTCAACTTGGATACAGTAGACTGGGCTTTGTATTTCTTGGCAATATGCCCAGCACATATAAATTATTTTTAAAAAATATAGGATTCAAAGAAACTTTGAGAAAAATCCCTGAGCTATGAATAAAATGAGCATTGGATGCACAGTGGATTCACATACAAACGTGGCAATTTTCTCAGTATCTATATTCATCAGAAGCTGTTATTAAATCAGATATCATGAGCAAACACTCTTTAATCTCCTCTGGCAAGGTGTGACAGGCAGAGGGACAGCCGAGTTTCATAACAGTGTTTAAGCCCTGCCCTGCTGCGTAATTCAAATGGTGTTTTACAAAAGGGAAGGAGGATAGTGACATGATTGGTCAGAAATGACAGACAGGAATTGTAAAGTCCTCAGGCCAATATCAGAGGCCGGGAAAATGCTTTAAGCTGGGTTTTACCTGCCATGGAAAGAACTGAGGACATTTGATGTCCTTTAAGGGTCCAACTTCTCCATGTAGCTCTGCACAACTTTAGCAAAGCCTTTGAGTGTGAAGGTCCTTGCTGTCATTGGGCGAGTTTTTTCAAAAGCAAGTTTGGGTATTTTATTCACTTTTGGGACTTGAACATTTTGCTTCTAGGGAAAGACATGTAAGGTTCATCAAAAGCACCTGACAAGTTATCTAGTCAGACTCTAAAGAAAAGCCTGGAAGATCTGAACGTTGGATGGCCCAACCCACTGCTGACAATTTCTAAGAGGGGCGATGCCTCTGGTCACAAGACCTTGCCACGAAATCTGTCTGTTCAGTAGAAATGAACTCAACACTTTTCTTAAAGCATGTCTAGCTGGTCTTCATTGCCCAGCCCTGATTCCACTGTGGGGGCGACAGGACTATTACCAAGATGGCCAATGAGTTAGCCGAAGTGTTTCTGAGATGAGAAAGTGATGGGGGAACATGGTAAGGCAATGGGAAGAAGAGGACAAAAAGATGAAAAACTTTAGCCTCTGGAAGTGGAACTCTACCCAGTATTAGCCAATTGATTAAAAACATTAAACAGGGGCTCGGCGAGGTGGCTCACCCCTGTAATCCCAGCACTTGGGAGGCCGAGGCGGGTTGATTGCCTGAGCTCACAGGTTCGAGACCAGCCTGAGCCAGAGCAAGACCTCATCTCTAAAAATAGCCGGACGTTGTGGTGGGCACCTATAGTACTTGGGATGCTGGGGCAAGAGAATTGCTTAAGCCCAGGAGGTTGAGTTTGCTGTGAGCTATGACATCATATCACTCTACAGAGGATGACAAAGTGAGACTCTGTCTCAACAAAACAAAACAAAACAAAACGAAGTTAAACATAATAGAAATGGGTTCTGAATTATTTGAGTAATAAAAACAATCGTCATGCAGTGGTCAGTAGAAAAGAAATGACCCAGTCTATTTGCGTTTTACTTCTGGCTCCATCCAACTGTCCATGAGAATCTGAGTCAAGTGTCATAACTACTCTGGGGACCTCAGTTTCCCCATTTTTATATTTTATTTTGCTTTTATTTCAGATTAATAAGCATGCATACCATTGGCTTACATTGCATGCATGTGTTAGGTAGCATCTGAGTTGCAGTTGAGGCATCCAGGAGGGGTACCGTACACCCCCACATTAGGTGGGAGCTTATCAAGCTCCCTTTCTCCCTTCCCCCCTCCCAGTTTCCCCATTTTAAAAATGAGAGTGTTAAATTGAGGGTCTTGTGTAACAACAAAAAAAATGCAACAAATTGCATGTGATAGTTGATTTTCTATGTCAACTTCACAGGACCATAGATAGTTGTTTAAATATTATTTATGAGTGTCTGTGGGTGTGTTTCCCGTGAGATCAGCATTTGCTCCGGTAGACTGAGTAAAGCAGATTCTCTCCCTAATGAGGCTGGCCATCATCTGGTCAGTTGGGGGTCTGATCAGAACAGATTGGGACTTACTCCATCAGCTCTCCTGTTCCTGAGGCCTTCGGATGTGGACTGGACCTGCACCACCAGATGACGGGTTATGGGACTTCTCAGCCTCCATAACCACATGAACCAATTCCTTATCAAAATGTCTTATATATACATCTCCTAATGGCTCTGTTTCTCTAGGGAATTCGGATTAGTACATTATTGTACATTTGAGAAGAAAGACACTTGTCTCCAATTTCACTGAACATAACTTAAGGAACTAAACAATGGTATTTTTTCTCTTTGTTCCCTTCAAGCAATAACTAAATTTTTAGAGGTTTGTTCCAGGGTAGGAATTACAAACACTATGAGAGTTCAGCAGGAGGAGCTCCTGAGCTGTGCGAACAGCCACAGCAGGGTCACTAGTTAGCAGGATCTATGTAACTTGACAAAATGAAACTCTCTGCAAGGAGTGGCCAGTTTCTTTACTCATTAAGGTAGAGGACAGGCCCTTCTGGGACACCCTGACGGTTTCGGTGTGTAATCAGAGTGTCACCGGGAGAACAGAAACCCACACATCTCCGTCCCTAGGTCTCCTTACTTAAAGGTGGTTGGGTAACTGCCCCTAAATGTCAGTGTGGCTGACGTCCAGAAGGACCGGGAGCTGCAAATGTGGCTGCTAAAGCTGTGCTGTCTAAAGAGGTTGCAAGAAGCTTGGCACGTGGCAGTGAGCTTGCATTTCTAAAAGATGTGGCCGCCTCTGCTAACTTTGCCAAATGCTGGGTGTACGAGTCCTCCTCCAGTCTGCAGGTGGAACCCTTTAGGGCGACACAGAGTCTCTCTGCCTGCCATGAGATTTACTTACCTACTTATTTGTTTGATGGTAGATGCTGCAGGGCTTAGAGCAGTCCCAGCTGAATGCTTGGCCCGTGAGGCTTCTGATCTCTCGTGGTGGGTTTGGATTTTGACCCTTCAGGACTGTCATCCCCACAGAGGTGCTCTGCGTTTTTGACACACACTCGCTTCCTGGTTTTGTGCCACTTTCTCTGTGGCGTGGTCCCCATTCCTCCATGCATAGGATCCCTGTGGTCCCCCGGCCTCTCTCTCTTCCCTCCAGTCTGCTTGCAGACCCTCCACAGCACTTTGAAAGCAATACGATTATTTCAATTTTATGGTGTGCAATGATGACTTACATTATTTTTTCAGGGGCCTCCGTATTTGAATGGTGCAAAATCTATTAACCCCAAAGGAGATTTGAGGCAAAAGTTTAGGAGGGGACTGGGGAGTTTTTATAAAGTGACACAGACAGCATCCTTCACATCCCCTGCTGCTGGAGTTCTACCCCCAGTCTCACTCCACCCAGACATTTCTCAGACTTCCTTGGGAACTGGCCAATGCAAATTTGAACTCATGGTTTAAAATGTTTTGGGTGATGTATCTTTTTTAGAATTTGTTAAAAGCCATGGATCCACTTCCAGTTCAAATGTACACATACACACATATCCAATTTTTAAATACAATTTTAGGAAGGGTCACCAGACTCCCTAGAGCTCATCTTGGGATCCTGGGGTATTTGAAGTAAGGAGACCTGGATTTAAGACCTAGATTCCACTGGGTCTCAGTCACTTTACTTGTTTTCCAAGGGACCTGCTTTCTTGTATGTGAAAGGGAAACCACGGATTCTATCAGTAGTTCTCACCTAGGAATAGACCTGTGGTAATAGACTGGCCCTCACACCCATCTAGAACACAGTCAGTCTAGGGGACAGGAGAATGTTGTGTTGAGAAATCTCCCCGGGCAAGTGGACATGCTTCTGCTGGGTTTGAGAACCAAGAATCAGGAGACGCGTAGCTGCTGGCTGCAGTGTTCTATGAGTCTGAGGTTTTACTCCAGAAATCCTACCCTACAATGCTGGTGGGAGAGTCCTTCTGGTACTAACGGGGAGAAGAGGAGGAATAGCGTAGCAGAGAAACCAGAGCCTGCTGTTCACCCTTCTTTCCACTCTGCTCCACTGTTTAATGGAAGAAAGGGTAGAAGGGAGTAGGACTGGACTCTTCTAGGATTCCCCTCTCCTTGAGAACCTGTTGGATTGGGGGAGAACTTATCTATTCATCACAAGAGGATAGAGAATCTAATCTTTTTTTTTTTTTTTTTTTTTTGAGCGTCTATGTACTTGGCATATGGTAGGCACAAAATAAATGGTTTTTGACTTAATAAATTTGTTCTTCATGAGTTAACATTTTTTTTTTCCAAATATAGTAGAACCTCTGTCAGTTGACCACCTAAAGGACTGTGACTAACTGTTCACCAAAAAGAGCTAGGCCTACTATACTGATATGTACGTGTGGTGCATTTCTGATCTATGAAAATTAAGAATGTGGTCAACATAGGGAGGTGGTCGACCATGGAGATTCTGCTATAATTGTAGTAAGCTCCTGCTTCCCTACTCTGGTTGGAAATCACCAATATTGTCTAAGGTTTTATTTTTCTGAAGTCCTTAAAATAAATATTAATGTATTTATTAATTGAAATATAAGAAATATTTGCTAAGTTTCTACTATGTGCTTGACACAGTGGGGTTTTCAAAATAGTGGAGATTTAAGAAAAGAGTTTTTAGTCTTATGCTAATACCGAAAACTTATGTAGATACTACTATGTCTATTAGAAAAAAATTATACTCCACTTATGCTTTTTCTTTCTATTCTGGGGGAGTGGGATATCAAGCTTTATAAAATAAAGGAACATGAAACTAAATAAATAATTCCCTGGTTTGGAACTCCACCCATCCCTAATTTTTCTGGCTGATGACTCTTGTTACTCTCTGTGGAAGAACTCAGACATACGTGAGTGCTTTAGGTTGGGGAGCAGCCCAACGTGGGCTCCCTCAGAAGGTACACATCATAGAGCTGAGACAGGTTCACCAACAGCGTATCTCTCAGTTCACCACTGCATGAAATAATTCTGTAGAGTTCTGGCTGTAGGCATTGAGGGTAACTGCAGACACCATTGAAAGTGCTGAGACTACATCCTGCTCTGTCAATGCTCTCGCCCCAAACTGTTCTCATTCAGAAGATCAGATTGCTTCAGACGCTGGAACCCTCTTAGAAACGTTGGAATTGACTGAGATTAATAGAAGACTGCTTTTCACTCATGATAGTAGTTGTGTTTTTGTTGTAAATCTTCATCATTCAAGGAATAATAATGGTAGTAACTGGATATTGTCTATGTGGTAGGCTCTGTATCAGACTCGGTAATGCTGACCTTATGTTACTTGGCATATGGTGAACGCTCAACTGTTTCAGATACCTGAGTAATTTTCACAGCAATTTTTTTAGCTGTAGGCTATAATTGCCACCCTCCTCCTTTTATAGTTGTGAGAACTCAAGCTTCAAGGGATTAAGGGGCCTGTCAGAGGTCACTCAGCTGGTAAATGGTCGAAAGCTGTGATTCTGACTGACCTTTTCCAACCTGGCTTTTCTAATCTTATTTCGAATTCAATCCTCACTGCAATCCTATAAAGTAGTTATGGACATTTCCATTTTTCAGATAAGGAAACAGACTTGGAGAAGTGAAATAATCTGAAAATGGCCATATAATTAGTGAATGGCAGAGACAGGCATGGAACTAGAATAGTCTGATTCATGGACCAGTGCCTAGTTCACGGTGCCACACTGACTAGCCGTGGATTTAAAGCATGGCCCCATGACCAAAGAGAGGTACTTATTTCATTAAACTTTTATTTTTTTATTTTGTTTGTTTGCTTAAAGCTTAATTTTTATTTTTATTGTTGGGGATTCATTTAGGGTACAGAAAACCAGGTTACACTGATTGCATTTGTTAGGTGAAGTCCCTCATATAACTGTGTCCCACCCCAAAAGATGTGTCACACACTGTGACCCTCCCCCCTTCCTTTTCTCTCTCTGTTCCTCCATCCCCTCACCCCCAACCATGTAAGAGGTCATCAATTGTCTTCATATCAGAATTGAGTACGTTGGATTCTTGTTTCTCCGTTCTTATGTACTTTACTAAGAATGTGTTTCAACTCCATCCAGGTCAATACACTTATTTAAACTTTTATAACACATTTATTTTGATTTGCCTAACAACTTTCTTTCCTTAGATATTCAATAGCAAAAGAAAATGCTTGGTATCTGCAGAGTACCCCCCCACATTATGACATTTTCATTGTTGTTAAAATGATCCATTTTCTTCTTTTAAAAATGTTGAAGTAAATTGTTCTCCAATGAAATTCACTTTTATACAATCCAGTAAGTGCTTTTTGGATGTCTCCATCTGCAAGGTTAGGCACAATGATAATCGCAGAGGTGAATAAATCAGTCTATCCAGGTAACAAGGCAGAATCCCAGGAACCACACAGGAGAGCGGATAGGCAAACAAGCATCATAAGGACAAGGAACAGAAAGTACCACATGGAGAGGGTGGGCCAGAGGTGGACCCCGAGCTTGGCGTGTTAGTTTGCTTGTGCTGTGACAAGCAAGTTTCACAGATTGGTGGGTCTAAACAACAGAAATTTATTCTCTCAAAGTCCTGGAAGACAGAAGTCCAAGATCAGGGTGTCAGGTTCAGGTACTTCTGAAGCCTCTCTCCTTGGCTTGCAGACGGCAGTCTCCTTGCTGCGTGCACACATGGCCGTCCCTCCTCCTGTGTCTGTTGTCAGTGTTGTAGTTTCCTCCTCTTATGAGGACACCCGTGATACCAGATTATGGTCCACCCTAATGACCTCATGGAAACCCACTTTGGCAAAACCCTCCCCTGGCTCTGTGGCCTTGTCCGTCTTCACGGCCAAGCATCTTGTCATGTTCTGGGTTCTGACACACCTCTGCTCCCAGACCTGGGAGCAGGTCCATGAAACATCTACCTCCGTGGTTCCAGACGGAACCCTCCAGCTCTCCATCTCAAAATCTTCAAAAATGCCCTGGGCTTTGCTTTCTCCCCTGCCAGCTATGGGGAGGCACAACTCTATCCTATAAGGGTTTTCAACTGGGCCTGAGGATGAAGTTGATATAGACAGATCAACAGGAGAAAAACATACAAATTCATTCAATGTCAGTTTTTTTGTGGTGTGGGAGCTTTCATGAGGGAATTAACACCCAAAGACCAAATTCAAGTTGACCTGAATTGGCCAAATAGTAGTAAATTGTGAAAATGTGAAAAGGCAAAGAGGCTTGGGCTGGGGTAGTTAACTGACTTAGTTTAACAAGGTTTGTAAAGGTTTCTCTCTGCTTTAACTTCCCATCCTTGGTAAAAAAAGACACTTTCTTTTGGCATAGGGAGAACCTCTTCCACATAGAAATTTCATCTTCTATTTTTAAAAAGAACAGTGATCTTATTGCACTTGTTGTTTTTCAAGCCTTTTTAATTAAAAATACTCATATGCCTGAGTGATGAATTCTGGGGTGACATGTTCTGAACTTTTTTCCAGGCACACTTGAGCAGGCCCTCCCTGCATACCTCTGGAATGACAACTTCCCCACATCCTCATGCTGTGGTTTTGGCCCTGCAAACCTTCCCACGTCTGGAAATTCTAAATAGTCTCTTCTCTGCACCTGCACATGGCCGGCTGCTGAGCATAGTGCTGAAAAATCATATCTTTTTTCCAATCGGTGGGCCTCAAGTTTCCAATGACCAGCCCTCATAGGGCTTTGCTGCTGATGGAGAGCCTTTCCCCATGACCCCCCTGTTCTGCTTCACTCGCTACTTCAATGCTTCATCTCTTTTCAACCTCTTCACTAATGCCCAACTCTCTGACTCCCACCTGATGAACTTGCCTTTTTCTGGGTGAAGAAATTAGAACCTATCCCTCAGTATCACCTTTTTATTTTCTTTCTTTTTTTTTTAAATTGTTAAATCATAGCTGTGTACATTGGTGCAATCGCCTGTACCCATTCTAAGATGCACCATAGATGTGGCCACACCCATTACACTCCCTCCACCAACCCCCCCCCTTCCCCTTCCTTGGCCCTTTCCCCATAGTCTTGAGCTATAGTTGGGTTATAGCCTTCATGTGAAAGCTATAGTTTAGCTTCATAGTAGGGCTGAGAACATTGGATACTTTTTCTTCCATTCCTGAGATACTTTGCTAAGAAGAATATGTTCCAGCTCCATCCATGTAAATATGAAAGAGGTAAAGTCTCCATCTTTCTTTAAGGCTGCATAGTATTCCATGGTGTACATGTACCACAATTTACTAGTCCATTCGTGGGTCAAT
>CAUYPK010060543.1:0-21422 GCA_963574355.1 Loris lydekkerianus | reverse complement strand
AATTTCGGCTCTTTGCCTCTTATCATTATTTTGTATACTGTGGCTCTTTGCCAAGTTTGGATTTTGTTATGCTGCTTCTGAGGAGGGACCTCTGAGGAGAGATCTCCGAGCGCGTAGTCGAACTTGTTCGCCACCCCTGCTAGGGCATGGGTGAGGTCAGCGTCAATATAATAGCCTTCATTCTGCCTCAGCAACCCTCTGAGGCTGAACTTGACTTGTCTGGTTCCTTCTCTCTGCGCTGCTTCTTAGGGTATTTTCAGCTACTTGCTCACCTCTCTCACCATCCCTGACCTAGAACTGGACTCCAGTACCACCCTACCAGTGTACCCTGTGCTTTCTAAACTCCCATAGTGAGCACCGCTCAGGTTCTCTTGTAGCTGGTTCTGTGTGCCTCAGACACACTCAGGTCTTCCCGAACCCCCAGCAATCAGTGTCAAATGGCAACAAGATGTTGGCCATGCTGAACTTATTCATATTATATTCATATATGTATCTCTGATTGGTGTTTGGGTCCAAGAGTATGAACACTTGGGCTGATAGATAGAAAGTGGATCAGGCTTGCTAAAATTTTCATACGGTTCCTGGGACTTTCTGTCATTGCTGATCTTGTCATCAGGTTTGAATTTGGTCCTCTGGTTTCCTTCTAGTTCTCATTCTTTTGTTAAGAGGAAAATGGCAAATGCCCCACACGTGTGTGTGTGTGTGTGTGCGCGTGTGTGTGCGTGTGTTTCCTTTAGCCACTTTTTGTCTGCTGTTCTGCACTATGTTTGCCCAGATTTTTATGTTGATCAATTTTATGAAATTTTAGTGAACGGCAGAAATTACTTCAGAGATCAATTTGTCTGGTTCTTTATATTAATAAAATCATTTGGCCTCCCATTGGTCTTTGGAATTGTTTATTAAATATTTGTGTTTGTGACAACCTCTTCATTATAGTTTATTTAAAAAATGAGTACTGGTTTGTAAAGAATTATTAGCATTATACATTGCATTTATGAAGAAGAGGAGACCAACTAATAAACTATATTGTAAAATTAAAAAGAAAGGCCTTAAAGGCCCAGAGAATACAGGCCTTGTTTTATTTTGAATAGGAGGGCTTCTAGTGCATAGGAATTATGTAAAATTGATGGTATCAGTCTTTCTTTGGTGGAGTAAACTCAACCATCAAAGATGAGCAATCTCTAAGAACTCAAGGTCATTAGGGAAACAAGTCATCTATAAGTCTCATATTTTTCTGCTTCCTTCTTAACCCACCACCCTCCCAGTGATGGAAGGGTTCTACAAGTCCTCTGTCTAGCCAGGTGGGAGGACTGGTAGCTCTGACAACCTGGAGCAAAATGATTTTAGAGTTCTGGTGCAGGACACACTCGGACACAGTTTCTTTAATCAGTCCAACACTAGCGCCTTCTTTGGCCAGTGCTGCAGAAGGATGCCAGTGTATCTCATCAAAAGATCAGGCGTGCTCTGGGACTTCTTCATTTTTCTCAAAGCATTTGCTACAGTGGTCCTTGGGAAATAGCACCATTGCCTGAGAATGGTGTTTTCTGATGGAGGGGGAGCATGGCTAGAACAAAACGCCTGGTGCTGGAGGTCCGACCTGCTAGGGTGACCAGCTGTCTTAGTTTTCCCAGGATGGTCCTAGTTTCAGCACTGAGAGTACCAGGCAGACTGGGACAGCTGGTCACCCATCTGCTAAATAAGCACCTAAAATTTCCACCTTTGAGACGCCAAAAACTTTGATTGCAAGAAGGTGGAGATACTAATTCTGGAGAGTCTGTTTAAAATATGGTCAAAAGTCATTTTGGGCTTCGAAACCACACTCTCAGTTCCTGTCTTTCTGCTGTTATAAGCTCTGAGATATTGGGGGAGTTACCACTCCTCCCTGTGTTTCATTTTGCTCACCTGTAGAACCTTGGTGGTAAACTTGCCTCACCCACTGCAGGCTGCAGGGATAGAGCATGATAGTGGATAGGAAGGCACTTCGTGAACTGGGAAAACTTGGGCGCATAACGTGCTCTTATTGTTCTGAGGTATTTATGTGACAGTGACACATGGGTCTCAGTTATGATTTATTGTATTTATTCTGAATTTTATTTTTTCAACCTCACACTTAGTTAGGGGTAAATAAACATAAACACGCATGTCACAGAATGTGACTGGGGCAGAATCTGCCTGGAGCCAGAATGAGGCCCAGGGAGCTGCTGGGATGTTTTTTGTGGAAAGGCAATGTCATTACTTTGGTGTCTACAAGCCTTTCTGCCACTGGTGAGACTCTCCCCACTGGTGTCTCATAGGACAAAGGATGAGTTGGAGTGACGGTGGATTGAAGATTATTTCAATTCTGTCAGGCATGGGATAAGCTTTTCCAAAGAGCAATCAGTAAAGGAGTCGAAAATGGCAACAAGGAGATGGGTTGCCTTTTTCTCCTACTCTTTTATTATTTTTTCCATTTTGTAAGCGTCCAATTTAGTGAAATGGGCCTCTAGTGGGATGTGTTTTAACTGAGACAGTCTGTGGAACACAAAACAAGATGGGCGATGTGAATTGCTTTTTGTGTTCAGAGTTTCTGGTGCCCACATTTGCTGACTGCAGTTCACTACTTAAGAGAGAGGAATAGAATGGAAAATGCTGCAGGCACTACAGAGGGCCCATTATCTCAAAATAATTCTTCCCTTTTAGAATGTCACTGCAGCAAGACTGGGGGCAGAGAACAGATGTGGCCCCTAGTCAAGAATACTTAGAACCCAAACCAGAAATTCAACTCTGGGAGTAGCTGACATCCAGGACGAAAGGCCATTGCTGACCCGGTTGGTCGGTACTAAGCAATAGTCTACCCCTCAAAATGCAAATGCTGTTGTTTGTAGCACAAAAGCACCGATTTTCTCTTTAACAGAGCTTGTACTATTAAAATAGCATGTCCTGTGTGTAGTTGCCACAAATTCTTTCCATTTTTTTTTCTTTGTGAGTCAGAGTGCAGATCCTCAACAAGGCCGAAAAGAAAGAGAGCCATCTAATTTACATGGGCACAGAGTACCCACATCTGGATAGAGTTAGAGGGAGCGGGAATTACTTGCAGCATTTAAATATAGGCGTGCAGAGCTTCTTTCTTTTGACCATATGAGGCATTCACGTATAATTCCATGAAATAAAATCCTAAAAGTCGACTTCTCATTAAAAGAGGCTGTTGCTAGTGTGATTCAATCATTACAGGAACTGACCCAAACTTACAGGAACTGACCCAAACCTGGAGCCTGACAATGGGTGGCTTGAAGCCACCAGACTCTCACCAGCCTTCAGATGGCCAGAAATATACAACGCTGTTGAAGTCATGCTAGAGCCCACTGTGTCTGTGTCAGGATGCTGGCAGGATCTGAGCCCCATCCCAACTGGAACTCCCAAACATTGTAGTAAGCCATAGACATGGGAGAGCTGGATGGAAATCTTCCATGGTGTCAGGGTATGGGATGGCACTTGTGTACTTTAATGCCAGCACCAATAGGCATGTTTCCAGTTTAGATAAAATATGGGGAAAGAGAATATGAATAGCACATACCCAGGCACTAGGAAAGCAAATATGAATAGTTGATGTATAGGGACCAGGAAGATGAGAGCCAAGATAAATAAATGGCTGCTTCCTAAAGCTAGTGGCCCATTAATACCTAGATCCTGGCATTGAAGGGAGAACTATAGATTTTACAGCTGAGCAAATAGCTTCATTGATGTCTGACTAAAGACCTCAGTGAGGAAACTGGTAGACAAATAGGGAAGATTATGTTGTTAGAGGGCTAACAAGGCAGAAAATAAGGATCATTCTATGGACTATATTTTCTAAACTACTCACAAAGCATTAAGAAGACAAGAGTCAGCTTTTTGCATTTGCAGAATGCCACCTTTCTATTGTAGGTTGTCAGATTACGTGCGGCAGATTTCCATCCTTCTCTGGGTTCCCTGACAGTCTTCTGAAGTAGCATGATAATACTATTGTCTTTGCAGTTGTCTCTATCAAAATTTCTTTCAGGGAGGGTATTTTTATTTAGGAAAAGTCCTTCATAAGCTGTTGATGATGATAGTGAGGTTCCTAAGGGATGGGTTAATGGGGCTGAAGGAAAGTGAAGAGAGCATTTTTCTCTGCATCGAATATATGCTGAGCACATGAGAGTGTGTGGGGAGGGAGGAGAAGGCAGAGAGGAGGAGGAACGAGAGAAGACAATGAGATCAGAAAAGTCCCAGGCACTGTGATGCTTGGGGCGTGGAAAGACTCTCAAGAACAGAGATGTTTGCTGTTCAATTTGGAGTTTCTTTCACTGCTGTGATGATGGAAATCTTGCCTCCCCTGTAGCCATGGCTTCAGTAAAGTCTACCTCTATAGATGCAAATCACCTTCAGTGAGTGGATTTGAGGAAACCACGGAACTGATGCAGAATGCTGGTCATCCTCCAGCATCCATTTTGCCTTTTCCTTCACTTAATTTCCTTTTTGTAGTTGGATCGATGACAGCCCAGGTAATGAGATAAGTTCTGGGAAATGGAGTCTGAGCAGAAATGATGAGGCCACCTCTGCATTGTGCCTTCATAACTCATGGACTTGAGCTTTGCATGCGGTTTCTCTCTTCCTACAGAGATGTCTGTAGATGCAAGAGCTAGACCAGTTACCTTGAACTCGGGCATGAAAACTATGCATTGATGATCACAGAGTGGCTTTCCCTCTCTTGTTCTGGAAACCGCTGGACCATGACTTAAGAGACAATAAACTTCTACTGTGCATAAGCCACTGCTGTTGGGAGTCCCTTTATTACGGCAACTAGACTGGACTCTAAGTAACACTAGCAGTAACTGAAAGCATGGCCCAAACCATGAATTGACAGAAAGTTTGTGGAGGACTTCTGAATTAAGGATTCAAGCTAAACCCCATCTCTGTCCCACAGGGCAGGTGAGGAGAGAAGGCAAGATCTAGATCTCCTGTGGACCTTCCATTTCCCAGAAAAATCAGATAGGAAGTGCAGATGCTGATATTGCCACAGCAGCCTCTGCACCCAAAGCTGGCCAGGTGGCAATGCGAACCTCACACTGTCCAAAGATGTGGGCATTTTTTATATGTTCAGGGTCATCAGGCCTCTTTCTGATGTTATTGTTTGTAAGCCGGTACTTTATTACTGGCAGGGGGAGAAAGAGAGGCCAAAACACACATTTTTTTTTTTTTTTTTCCCTAAAAGAAAAACATATCTAAAAATGTAAACAAACAGAGATGGAAAAGATATTTCCAAATGCCCAGTGACTAGACTAAACTGTGAAAGTTCTCTTACGAGTTTCTGGAGAGGTCTTGTACAAAATAGCAATTAACATATATTGCAATCCTTGGAGCAACCTTTCTATGTATGTCACATGGATGTTCTACTAGACTCAGGTGAAAGGGAAATGTCACTTTCCTTGCTGACTGCAGCCAGACTCTGTCAGAAGCATTGATAAGGGCAACTGAAGCAGTCTGAGAAACCGGGCATTAAATAAATGCTATTCCAATTGCTGACATCCTCATCTACTCACAGAAACATGGAGGTTTTATATCCAGATGAGCCTTGACCAATCTCTTGGTTCTCATTTTATATTTATGGAATGCTGAAGTGATTTGACCGTTAGGGACAGTGGTAGACTGGAGCATGTTCTCCTGACATCCAGACCACTGTTCTTTCTTTCTAAATTTGTATTATTTAAAATAATTTGGTTGTATCTAAGAGATACCAAGTGATATTTCAATACATGTGTACCATGTGTAATGATCAAATCAAGGTAATTAGCATGTCCTTCACCTCTAAACATTTATTAGTTCTTTATGTTGGGCATATTCAAAATCCTCTCTTCTAGCTAAAATATACGATGAATTATAATTACCTATATCCATTCTACAGTGCTATAGAACACCACTCATTCCTCCTATTTAGTTGGGATTTTGTACCTGCTATCCAATTTCTCCCCATCTTCCCCTTCCTTACCTTCCCTGACAATTGTACTCTCTACTACTATGTGCTTAACTTTTTTACTTTCCACATTATGTGTGAGAACATGCGCTATTTATCTTTTTATGACCAACTTATTTCACTTAACATAATGTCCTCCAGGCATTTCTATAATGTAGCATATGCCAGAATTTCATTTTTAAAAATATCTGAATAGTATTGTATTGTGTATACAGAAAAGTACATATTTTACTTATTATCTGTTGATTGATACCTAGATGATACCATATCTTGACTATCATGAATAATGCAATAAACATGGGGTGCACATATAACGTTGATATACCGTATATACTCAAGTGTAAGCCAAGTTTTTTCGGCACAAAATTTGTGCTGAAAAACCCGAACTCGGCACAAATTTTGTGCCGAAAAAACTCGGCTTATACTCAAGTATATATGGTACTTATTTCTGTTCCTTTGGATAAATACTCAGTAGTGGAATTACTGTTCCTATTATGGCTGTAGTAATTTAAATTGCTATCAGTCATGTATAAGAGTTCCCTTTTCTTCAGCCTTTTTAAGAATCTTTTGATAATAGCCATTCTAATGGGGGGGGTGTAAGATGATATCTCTTTGTGGCTTTGATTTGCATTTCCTTTATGATCAGTGATGTTGAGCATTTTGCCCATATACTTGTTGGCTATTTATATGTCTTCTTTTGGGAAAGGCCTATTCATGTCCTTTGTTAATTTTTAAGTTGGATTATTTGTTTTTAACTATTGAGTTGTTTGAGTTCATTATATATCATAGAATTTGCAAGTATATTCTCTTGGTTTTCAGGTTATCTCTTCACTCTGTTGATTGTTTCCATTGTTGTGAAGAAGCTTTTTATTCTGATATATCAGTGTTTTGTAATTTTCGTTGTAGAGATCTTTCACCTCCCTGGAGATTTTTGTCTACTTTTTGCTTTTGCTGTCTGTGCATTTGAAGTCTTACTTATAAAATCTTTGCTCAGACCAATGTCCTAAAGCATTTCATTTATATTTTCTTCTTGCAGTTTAATAGTTTCAGGTCTTGCATTTTAATATTTGATCTACTTTCAGTGGATTTTTGTATATGGAGACAGAGATAGGGGTCTAGGTTCATTCTTCTGCATAAGGATATCCTGTTTCTCCAGCCCTAGTATTAAAGAAGTTATCCTTTCCCCAACATATATTCTCAGTGTCTTTGTCAAAATCAGTTGGCTGTTCAAATGTGGATTTATTATTGAGTTCTATATTTTGTTCCCAGTCCATGTGTCTGATTTTATACCATTAGCTTGTTGTTTGGTTATAATTAGCATGTTGTATACGTTGAAGTCACACAGACTTCAAAAAAAGTCTAGATGCCTTCAGTTTCTTTTCCTTTTTGCTCAGTATTGTTTTAAATATTCATGGTCTTTGGTGGTTACATCTGAATTTTTTTCTATTTCTGTAAAGAATGTCACAGGGATCTCATAGAAATATAGACGGCTTTGGATAGTATAGTCATTTTAACAATATTAATTCTTCCAATTCATGAACATGAGATATCCTTTTCTTCATTTGTGTCCTCTTCAATTTCTTTCATCAGTGTTTTGTAATTTTCTTCATAGAGATCTTTCACCTCCACAGTAAAATATTATTCCTAGTTTTTTTTTTTTTTTTTGCAGTTATTGCAAATGGGATTGATTTCTTGATTTACTTTTCAACAACTTTGTTATTGGTCTGTTATTGGTCAGCTACCAATTTATGTATACTAATTTGTATCCTACAACTTTACTGAATTTATCAGTTCTAGGAGTTTTTGATCGAGTCTTTAGTGTATATGTGTATATATATATATATATATATGATTATGTCAACTGCAACTAAAGACAATTTGACGTCCACTTGTATAACTTGGGTATCCCTTATTTCTTTCTCTTGCCTGATTATTCAGGCTGGGAGTTCTAGTACCACGTTGTGTAAGAGTGAAAAAAGTGAGCATCTTTGTCTTTTTCTAGTCCTTAGAGGTGAGGCTTTACATTTCTTTTCTCATTCATTATAATCTTAGATATGAGTTTGTCATATGTGGGCTTTATTGTGTTGAGGTATGTTCCTTCAATACCTAACTTGCTGAGCATTTTCTCATGAGCAATGTTAAATTTTATCAAGTGACTTTGTAGCATTTATTGAGATAATCTTTTTTGATCTTCACGTTGTAGTTCTTCATGTTGGTGATGTGATGTATCACATTTATTGATTTGCATATGTTGAACTATCCTTGCGTTCCTGTAATAAATCTCACTTGATCATGGTATGATATCTTTTTGATGTGCTTCTGGATTCAGTTTGTTAGTATTTTTTGAGGATTTTTGCATCTGTGTTCATCAGAGGTATTGGCCTACAGTTTTCATGTTGTTTTCATGTCCTTGTCTGGTTGGGTTTTCTATCAAGGTAATGCTTTGTGAAATGGATTAAGAAGAATTTCCTCCTCTTCATTTTTTTTTTTTGGCATAGTTGAGAAGGATTGGTGTTAGTTCTTTTTTGAAGTTTGGTAGAATTCAGTAGTAAATTCGTTTGGTTCTTAACTCTAATTTTTTGGGAGGCATATTATTACTGATTGAACCTTATTACTTGTTGTTGGTCTATTCAGGTATATTTCTTCCTGGTTCCATCTTGGTAGGTTATGTATGTCCAGAAATTCATTGATTTCCTGTAGGTTTTGTAACTTGTTTGCATATAGGTGTTTATAGTGGTATTTAGTTATCCTTTGTATTTTTGAGGTTATCAGTAGTAATGCCTCTCTTTTTATTTTTACATATGCATGTGTTTATTAGGTTTCCATTTTTTTGCCTTTACAAAATTAAAAAGGCTTAAATTTTAATAACAATAACAATGTTATTAAAGAACGAATGAACATAAATATGTTCAGAAAAGGAATCAGACAATTGTTACATCAAAATATTAAGCAATAATAATAATAATAATAATGCAAAGAAAGTAACATTCACATTGTCAAATAAGAGTATGTCTGTTATAGAATGCTTTGACTCAGATTCAGTATGAAGTCATCAGTTAACTTCTTCTTATTTTTTTAAGTCTCAAAAAAAGACAACTAATATGTATAAATAAAAGTAAAAGATAATTTCAAAAAACAGATCATGACAAATCTTATAGACAATAGAAAAAGAAGAAATACTTCAAAATCATTTTACTTGATCTGGGTACATCTGATATTAAAATTGGAGAAAATATATTATTAGAAAGGGGAAATTACAAACATATGTCACTTATAAATGAGGATATAGTATCCTACACAACATATTAACATATTGAATTAAAAATTAAAGTTTAAATAGTATACTTTGGTCAAAATTAAAACCAATTTATGTGAAGATTAGCCACTATTTTATTTTATTTTCTTGTTCTTTTTTTTTCTTCTTTTCCTTTCCCTCAGCCCTTCCCTCCTTCTCTGTCTGCTCTTCCCTTCCCCCATGCCCCATCATGTCATTAATTGCCCTTAATTGTTTTCAAATCAAAATTGAGTACATAGGATTCATACTTCTCCACTCCTGTGATGCTTCACTAAGAATAATGTGTTCCACCTCCATTCAGGTTAGTACAAATGCTGAAAAAAATCTCCATTTTTTATGGCTGAATAACATTCCATCATATACATATACCACAGCTTACCAATCCATTCCTGGGTTGAAGGACATTTAGGTTGTTTCCACATTTTGGCAATTGTAAATTGGGCTGCGATAAACAGCCTAGTACGGGTGTCTTTATAATGAAAGGTTTTTTTTTTTAACTTCTGGATAGATGCCCAGTAATGGGATTGCAGGATCATATGGGAGGTCTAGGTTGAGTTCTTTGAATTTTCTCCATACTTCCTTCCAAAAAGGTTGTATTAGTTTGCAGTCCCACCAGCAGTGTAAAAGTGTGCCTTTCTCTCCACAACTGCGCCAGCATCTGCAGTTTTCAGATTTTGTGATATAGGCCATTCTCGCTGGGGTTAAGTGATATCTCAGGTTGGTTTTAATCCAAATTTCTCTAATAATTAGGGATGATGAACATTTTTTCATATGATTGCTAGCCATTCATCTGTCATCTTTGTAGAAGATTCTATTCATCTCTTTTCCCCATTGATGTATGAGATTGTTGGCTTCTATTTGTTTCTTTATAATGATATTTATCTCTTTTTAGAATTTCTTGTTCAGATCATGAATTGTTTTCCTGCCTGTATTGAATTGTCTGTCTGTGTTCTCTTGCATCTCACTGAGATTCCTGAAGATCATTATATTGAATTCCTTTTCAGACATTTCATAGAGTTCTTTTTCTTTGGGATTTATTGTGAGAAAGTTAATTGTACTTCAGTGCAGGTGTTATGTTTTCTTGCTCTTTCATGCTTCTTTTTTTTTTTTTTTTGCAGTTTTTGGCCAGGGCTGGGTTTGAACCTACCACCTCCGGCATATGGGGCCGGTGCCCTACCCCTTTGAGCCACAGGTGCCACCCTCTTTCATGTTTCCTATACCACCATGTTGATAAACATATTTGCACTCCCTCCATTTTATAAAGTTGCTTTCATAGGGAAAGACTTTGTTCTGTAGATGTGTCCTATAGTATTGCTTGAGTAGGTTGCTTTGTCTTTGGTTCTAGGTAATCATGGTAGTGTAGTCTTTGTATGGTTTCTTTCACTGTAATTAACATTAGCAGTGTCTGTGAGTGCCTCAGTGGGCCTTAGCTGTAGTTCTTTTGGGGAGCTATAGCATCTCTTTGCTGGGAATTGGAACACTGTGGAAGATTAGCCTTGGATCCTTAGGTCCAGAAGGCTGGACATAGTGCAGTGACTGGAAAGCATGGTGCTCAGCCCTGAGTGAACACTTCTGAGGTTTCTGTGTAGGTGCTTTCAGGCTCTGTGTGCATTGGCTCCTTCTGTCCTGAGGGTAGCATCCCTACAATGTTAGGCTGCCTATTCTTCAGGGTGTAGAGCACTGTATGAACTCAGATGCCAAGATAATGGCTACAATGCTGGGTCCAACTGGTATCACAATATTGAAGCCTTCGGGTTGATGTGGCAAAGTATTGGCAGTCCTCAGAGACATGAAGATGAAGGAACTAACAGACTCAGAGATAGGGTGTACTCCCTGCTCTCAAAATGGCATTATGCTATAGTACCCTGTGTCCTGGGGAGTGGGAAGAACCCAGTGTGTATTCTGTTTGTGGAATAATGCAGTCAGTAGGCTCAGGCTCTGGGAGGACTGTGGGGCTCTTCTGTAGCTGGGATTGCAGGCATCAGTGGTGGGAATTTCTGGGACTTCTGGGAATTTTCTTCTTTCCATTTCCCTGCAGTGGGCATCCCTCTTGGCTCTAAGATGGTCCCACCATCCTGCTTCACTTTCTTCTCTATGCTGCCATCCAAGTTTCTGTGCCTTGGTGGGTGTTTGTCACTTCCTTGCTGAATTCCAGGGTTCTCCCTGACATTGTTTTCAAAGCGTGGTTATTTATTTATTGTTCAGGACCTTTATTGTGGACAAGGAAAGTGCTGGAAGCCTTGAGTCTGCAATCTTTATGATCTAGACTACCAATCTGCCTCATTTTCTCTCTTCAGAACTTCTACTGGGGACCTTATAAGGGGAGAGAAACATAGTACCCAGGGCCCCCATTAGGACCTCTGGGTCGACACTTTGCAAAATCCAACCCTCCATTTTAGACAAATCCTCCAATCTTGAAGGTAATGGCCATTCACTCACTGAACATATATTTATAGAGATTGATGATGAGTCAAGTGCTATTATAGGTGCTGAGGATATAACGTCAAGAGGTAGACATAAATCTTTGCACTCCTGGAACGTACATAATAGTAAACACAATGAATAAATTTTAAGGAATGTTAAAAAGCCAATAGAAGAATGGAAGACAATAAGGGGGGTGGGGGGGGTGGAGAGTACAGATTGAATGTAGTGGTGTAATTTTAAATTGGGTGTCCAGAGTGGGCGACACTAAGAAATTATTATCACTCCAAAGCCCTGAAGGAAGTAAGAGAATTAATCATGCAGATAGTTAGTAGATCTTTAGCTTTTTGCACTCTTGGTAAATGGTTGTGATTGTTTTAAAGAATCTCTCTCTCTCTTTCTCTGTCCCCATCACACATCGTACCCTAAATAGTACTGCTGTCTCCTTTACATGGTTCTCTTACAGCTGCCATTACTGGCATGTGCCAGATATGCTTCATTCATTCAAATATCACAACAGTATTAGGATGTAGGTAATGTTATTACCTTCATTTTATAAATTAGAGAACATAAAAATTAAATAACTGGCCCATGGTCACATAAGAAGTAACACCAGAGACAGGATTTGTACCCAAGGATTTTAGTAATTCCGGATTTTGGTAGGAGAGCCCATCATTTTTAACCACAAATCTATAAACTGTCCCACTAATCTGCTGCTGATAAAACATAGTCTTACAATCTAGTCTTAGGTAGGGGTGAAGGCCTTTTCTTCTAGAATTAAACCTGCATTTGGTGACATTCTAAGGATGATCTCCATTGTGGAGGTGGATCTTCCATAAGCAGGAATGGTTGCTGAAGGGAAAAGTCCCTCTGTTTTCTTTAAAACAAAACATCCAAGTTACATGAAGTGTACCACATGATTTTTGTGAATTGAAGTCAATTTGGCACCAGCAGAAATAACCTTAGGAACAAAGTTTGTATACAGTATCTTCTTACGGAAACCGCAGTTAGAGCATAGAGTAAACTGTTAAAGATAGACCCTTCTTTCTGGAGTTGCATTAGCTGTCTTTGGGTGGGGACAGCAAATTGTTTCGTTTATAAGCTTTGTACATCAAAAGCTAGAGCTGCTTATACTTTAAAACCAAGAGGAGAAGAAAGACTTATTTTTAGCTATCTGAAATTTAAACCAAACCCAACATTGACATATGGATGTCTCAGACTGCACCATGTCAGAAAATTTCTCAGAGCTGACATTAAACAACAATATATTATTGCAGCTGTAGAAAGTCACTGAGGTTCTTCTAACTTGGTTTAATAGTTATGGGGACAGAGAGATTAAAGAATAAAGAAATTGGATTTCCCAGAATTAGAGCAGGCTGACAGGGATTGTGGTTATCCGTGGGAACTGGGTTCTGTCCCAGGGGAATGAGGATGTCACTGTATCTAGCAGAAACAGCTTTTGGTTCTTTGGGCAGGTCAATCAGCTGGCCAAAGGTTGCTTATTGCATTCAGTTTGTAACAGAAAGCCTTAATTTTTAAATTTTGTGTGTATTAGTACAGATGATATTCTGACTCATTCTAGGTTATGTTTAAAAGCATATTAATATTAACCTAAAAATATTCATTGATAATCTCCAACCTCAAAAATAATGCTCAACATTTTGGGGTAGACCTTTCCACCTAGATACATACATAAATATTGAATGCATGTAGAGATAGACATAGGCATATAGATATATCAAACATATTTGGACTATGGTTTTTTACACTATATAAAAAGTGGGATGAAACCATTCATACTATTGAATAATCTGTTTTTTTTTTCTTTTAAGGTTTTTCAATGTGATATTTTACTTAGTATTTTCCTATGCCATTAATTTTTTTTTAACTACCATCACTTTTACTTATATTCATCTAAGTTTGTGCATATTCATGCCTTAATTAACTGATACCCTAGTGTGGTAGGTCCCCAAAGATTAACATGCTTAGTTCCTGGAATCTGCCAATTTGTTAGATAATACAAAAGACATTTTACAGATGGAATTAGAGTTATCGATCTTCATACAGGGAAAGTATCTTGGATTCTAGGGTAGGCTCAGTGTCATCACAGGGGCCTTTCCTAGTGGGAGAAAGAGGCAGAAACATAGGCCGGATAGAAGCAACTTGGGAGGACTGGCCCCACCATAAGCCAGGAAATGTGAATATCTCTAGAACCTGGGAACAATGCTCAGTTGACAGCCAGAGAGAAATTGGGGACCTCAGTCCAAATACCAAAAGGAAACAGAGATCTATTCTCCTCTAAAACCTACTAACATCTTTAGCTCAGGGAAGACCTGAAGCCAAGAAACCAAACAAGCCCAAGGGATTTCTAAACTACAGAATTCACATAATAAATGTGTGTTGTTTCCAGCTGCTAAGTCCCTGGTAATATGCTATAATAGCAATAGAAAACGAATGCACCCACCTTCGTACATCTAGGACTTTCACTTTCTCACTAACAAAAATGAAGCCACAATGAATGTTCTAACCTTGATGCATGTCTTTGGTTATTTTTTTAGAATAAGTTCATTTAAGGGGAACTGTGGGTCAACAGTATATGAAATTTTCAGGCTTTTCATTTGGCTAATATGTGAAGTTGCTCAAAGGAGCATCATTTGCTGATTGGGAGTGAGGCAAAGGGGTAAAGGAAGGCACCATTCCTTTCTTTCAGCTGTTGGTTCTAGCTATTTGGTTTCCATAGCGTGTACCATATAACTCTTTCTTCTCAGCCAGCCACATAAGCCTTTGTATTTTCTGTGTGTATTGAAATAACTGTTACATTAGTGGAATAATGGTCCACTCAAGAGCTGCTTGAGATCTCTATGGTGAAACTGCTCCCTAAAGTTTGGAACGTTGGTTAAAGTGCTTCGGGCCAAGTGTTGGAACTGAAATGGAATTTGCTTTTCAAACACCACTTGTGCTGGCATTGGAAGGGGTAGGGTCACATATCCATTACTGGGCAAACAACTTACAGTATGTTTATTTTATGGGGTTCTCTCCATATACATCAGTCAGAGTTGGTCAGAGGCTAACTGCCTCTTTTATGGGCCTCAAGCCTAGCTTTGTTCAAATACATCAACCACATCAGAACTCAGAATTGTTGATTGGGAGGCAGCTAATGTGGATGGAGGATTAAGAAAAGAAGTGTCACCCCAGGTGACCGGATGTACCTTAGCTGTGTTCCCAGATCTAAGCCAGATCTCATCTTTCATGTTTAGGATGGCTCAAAGTTTAAAACAACATCAGGTTTCAGATAACATAGTTAACATTTTGGCTGTTTATTCTTTCCTGAAGCTACACACTGATCACACTTTTTGAATTCAAAATGCATGGGGGTCAGACTTTAGGATAACTCAGCTACATTCATATCTGAATAATAAATAATATAGAGAATAGTTACATTAAGAAATTATTCACTTTTCAAAAAGACCCATTCCAGTATTCTTTAAATATTCAAAATCTCTGGGGACTTTAACATCACACTTCACTTACAAAAAGTCAGAATTATACATGAGTACTATACACTGGGGGTCCTCCCTCTCTCTCCTTTTCTCCTCCTTTGTGTATGTAGGATTGGGGAGGAAGGAAGGAAGGGAGAGAGAGACAGATTTTAAGTTCTTATGATATAGAACAACTATTGCTTTTGGCAAACCAGAAACTCAATCCTGACAAGTAATTTCATCAACAAGGGACTTTTTAAAAAAGATTGGGACTCTAGTCAGTGACCCTGGAAACACTACCATGAGCAAGTTTAGTTGTGGAAAGGAGGTCTAGGATAGTGGAAAGAACCCAGATCGGGAGCTGGACAGACTGGCTTCGACTCCTGCCTCTCTGCCACTCACTAGTTGTGCTTCTTGGGGGGAATTTTCTGCAAACTCTTTAAACCCCAGTTTACTCCTTTATAAAATGGGGAGCATTCATTTCACAGAGGATGCATATTGCCAGGCACACTACTTGACACAGATCTGGAGGTCAATGAAGAAAGTGCAGATTAGTCATCTGTTACTGTGGAGTAGCAGTATTCAGACACAGGTGTCCAAATCCATATTTCCTTCTGGATGCAAGCTATGATGGCTTGAATGCCTTGCATATAAAGTGAGGCACTTACTAAATGATTTAATTAATAAAGGAAAGGAGAGGTTTTTCTTCACTGAATTTCACCTTATACTCATGTCAGCTAATATGTGAAGTTGCTCTGATAGAGGTAATTTGGCAGATAGATGAAACCTTTTCACTTTCGTACAACTTCACAGACATTAAGAAAATTCATTGTATATGAATACCCTCGATTAAATGTATGACTTTTCTAAACATATATAATAATGCATTTAGCAAATTTTCTTCTCTGTAGAAGAACATTTTTAGTTGGATATTTGAAATTAAAGTGTCATTTAAATCCAAAGGCCACTGCCCTGTTCAAACATCTTCAATGATTTCCCATGTTTTGAAGGAAAAATCCATACTACTTTTATTACTGATCTTATCCTAGTACTTCTTTATATCCTATTTTTCATTATTCCTTTAGAATATTTTTTGTTCCTCTCAAGTTAGTCCATATAACAAACATCCAAGTGCTATGGTGGGCATCTCTTATTTTGCTTTTTCATTAATATCCATGAATAGTTACTATAGTCCTAGTCTCTGATCCAGGTAATCCTGCCTTGATCAAGTAGTATATTTTATCCTCCAGGCCACAATGACTGGTTTAGGAATGGTTGGGTAATTCAAGATGGTCCAATCATTGGCAATCCTGAGACTTTTAATGGATCATCTGGAGAAAAGGGGTATTTTTCACTACTCCACAGGGCAGCTGAGCAGGGAAGATGTGAGCCTCCAGCCACTGTCAGCCATTCTGCTGCAACACGTTGAACGTTTTACAGGGTGCCTGTAAAATCACACAGAGAAAAGAGCTGAGTCAAGGAGTCAGCATTCTGATGATAGCACACAAGTCCTAAAGATGGATCCCTGCACTTTGGAGTGCAACGAGACAATAACTTCCCTAGCTGGAGGCAGTTTGAAATAGATGTTCTTCCTGGTCAACAGACGCTTTCCTATTTGAGCTCATGTTTTTCATTCCCCAAATACTTTTGTTCTCTACTCACTCAAGAGGAACCTTTGCTTGAAGCCTCATTCAAGTTCCAGCTCCCTGAATATACCTTATTCAAGTACAGAGGCCTAGGTCACTCACTTCCTGAAACACCCACAGGTAATTCGTGCATATTGCCTTGAGCAATCAGTTAGCTCTTTGAGTATATGTTCTGCCTTCTTATCTCTCTAGCATCTTGCAGTTTCTTCAATGAATGTTTCTTAGGGGAGATGTTGCAACTCCTTTTAAGCTTGGCTTGAATAATCTTGCTGGAGAACAGAGATAGGCCCGGCCCTGTCCTTCCCTTCCCTTTGCTCCCCTTCCCTTCCTTTCCCCTTTCATTCCCCCCCCAGGCAAATGACTGAGACAGGATACTCAGTTTAGTTACCAAGTTTGTCCACACCCTTATAAGAACTATTATTATGTCTGTGACTTTAGTCCACTGAAGTAAGATGAATCATTTTGGGGGGTAAATAAACAGGTCACCCAAGCAATAGTCCAAGAAGATTGCTCAGACTCTGCATGTGGCTGAGAGTAAACTGTAAAGTTCTCACTATTTATGAGGATTGTGCCAAGCTAATCTACTCATACCCAAGTTTACTGCTAAAGCTTTACACTATGGAATGCTTTCTTTGTGGCCATGAATCTTCCTGGGAGGGCTCCCTCTGTGTCCTGCAGTAGTCTGGGTCTTAGGTGTTTAGGTAGTCTGTTGGTCTCAACAAGGTATCTATGTTCAGAGGTCGTGGAGAAGAAAGAGTCAGGGTGTGTTCAGTAACCCCATTTTCTTTTGCATTGCTGCTCTGCCTTTGTCCAGTCTTGAGGCGATTGAGACAAGGGAGGAATCAGGTTTTAAGAATCCCTTGTTGCCCTGCCTTTCCTTTAGCATCAGCTGATCAGAAATGTAGTCACTGAGGCCAAGTTTACGTAGTAGACAATCAAGGCAGATTGTCAGTGATCTAGTAGATTCAGACTAAGTGCAAAACAAATGGGAGGGAGGGAGGGAATCTGGCAGTATTAGTTTTGCCTTCTGCCATCTATACACCACAGTTTTATTAATTAATCATTTCTCTCAGTTTCATTTTTCAGTCCCTACTTCCTTTGATCACTAAGATCCGTTCATTTTACCTTTATAATATCTCTTAGTCCATCCTGTTTTCTTTGTTCTCACTGCTACTGGACTAGCTTTAGTCTCCTTTAAAATATATTCTTGGCTGGGCCTGGTGGCTCATGCTGGTAATCCCAGCTGTCTGGGAGGCTGAGGCAGGAGGATCGCTTGAACCCAGGAGTTCAAGACTGCAGTGAACTATGATGCTGCCACTGCACCCCAGCCTGGGTAACAGAGCAAGACCCTGTCTTAAAAAAACAAAACAGTCTTCTTAACTGGTTGCTTTTACATTTATTCCATTTTTACAATTCATTCTACCTAATAGCAAGTTTATTTTCTTAAAATGTAGCTGAAATAATATACTATCTTGGTCTCAAACACGTTCCAAACTCCTCACCTTAGTCCTCATATCTTCCATGCTGTGGTTCCAACTTAACCTTTCACATCATTTGGTCAATTTTGTCACATAAGGACCCATTGTAAATTTGGCATTGTTTTTTGTATTAGATACTTGTTTTTTGACTGTGCCCTATAAATCAACCAAGTGTTTTGGTGTCAGTGTTATCCTAGATATTTTAAGACCTGTTATGTGATGAAGAGTTAGAGGAAAAAGAAATGACAGACATTAAGTAATAAGGAAAAGGTAAACTACAGTATTAAATCTACATTGTTGAGCTATGGAAACCAATAAAATTTTATTAAACATCGTGAAAAATATTGGCCATAAAATAAAATTGTTCCCCCCCCAAAAAAAAAAAAAAAAAATTGGCCGAAGCATCTCTTGGTCTTGACTTTACTAAACAACTTTAATGGAGAGGCCTTTTTCTGACCAAGGGTCAGTTAATATTTCCAGGAAGCAGGTCCCCAAACTCTTCTTTCCTGGAAAGTATTGCACAACTATGCATTTCTAATGAAATAAGCCCAGAGATTATGAGTGAAGACCAGAAGAGATAAGGAATGTAAATAAATAAAATTAAATCTGTTGTTAAAATAAGAGCTTGATCAGCAAACACAAGGCGGACGGTTTAAGCTGAATTGAAACAAACCCACCATTTCTAAATAAATTAGCAGAAATTAGGAAGCGAAAGAAGGGATTCCAGGGCCTGGGATTGTGGAAAAAGTTATATTAGAAGACCACTCTTGTTTTATATATTTTAACAGAATAGAGTAAAATCTGCTTACCCCATTTTTGCAAAGCCATCGGGATGGAGTTAACATCTTCCATAAATGACATATATCCTATAAAGGCATGGCCAAGTCCTCACGCCTCACCATTCAATTCACGTAACACCCACCCTTTCCTCAAAGAATGTGTGTTTTACACATGTCATCTCTGTTCATCCCTCGCCTCTCTGTGGAAACACAGCAGAAAAATGTGGAGTGACTCAATCAAGGTCACAGCGTGAAAGCGCTCAGGAGCTGGAAGGGAACCCAACACCCATCCAGTGCCATATGCATGAATTCACACTGCGGGGTAAAGCACATTGCAATTGCACGCGTGTTTAAGTGATATATCAGTGCTAAATGGTAACACATGTAACGCTTCCCACTTAGGATATATTCTTGGCTAGCTCTGTTGGAAAATATTATATGGAAATTTCTCCATGGTAAAAAAAAAAATTTTTTTTTTTTTGAACAAAGTTTAAACAAAAAAGAACAAGATCCAAAGCCTAGAATACTCCCACCCCTATTTTTTTCTGGGAATGGTAAGGGCTCCAGCAATCTTACTTTACTGAGGTTGTTAAGAGTAAAGGCAGAATTACACGGTTCAGGTATTCTTTCTCGAAAGAATCATCAGATTAACATAAGCAGAACCACGACTTGAAATAGAAAGTAATAGTACAATGTAAACTCTGCATGGATAGGACAACACCCCTGTGACGACAATGAGATCTCAAATCTCATAGCTGCCTAACCAGGGGGTTCCCGGGGCCAGGGAATGTGTGGGCACCACAGAAATTGACAGAGAGCCAGAGCATCAGCGCTCAATTCTTTTGCAGGCTGAAAAATACTCATGTCTGCTAAGAATGCTCTTCTGGGAGGAAAAAAATAAATAAATAAATAAATAAAGCTAGGACTTGAGTATCCCATGACAGGAAAGAGCTCCTGAGTGTTTTGTTATGGGTGTGAACGAATCACTTTCTCACCTTCATGTGGGCATTAATCAGAGTCTAACAAATTACAAAGAGCCTAGAGATGAGCTGAAGAGAGTGGGATTAGCCTCTATTTCTCATAGTACACATTTTGATGGAGGCAGAATTGAGTCGTATGTGGTGGGACAGATATTGACTCCTCACTAAATAGCCACATGCATCCCACGTCCCTCAGCCCCCGTGCAGGTAGGTGGACAGTGGCCTGAAGAAGTTAAGAGCCAATGCACTACCGTTAGTGTCCTCTTCTGCTGTCGTGGTGGCCTTGAAACTATGTGTTCCAGATTTCTTAGCAGTAAAATGTAAGCGGGTTGAGTCCCTGAGCTGTCCTGGAGGACGCCTGTACACACAGTGGTCTTCTGGGATTGAGAAATAAGCTTTTTGGAGTTAAACCACTGAGATTTAGGGGCATATTAGGTCCCCTGGCATCTCACTAATACATAGGGGATTGAGAGAACGTTCTTGCCCTTAGAGAACTTGAATAATTATGAATGATATGGCTCTTTTTTCCCAATTTCGCTTATTTCTCCCTTTCTCACAGGGTTATAACAATAAAAATCCAGCCAATCATTTCACACGGACAATAGAAGACATTTAGTATTAATAGTAGATATTTAGTACTCACAAACATTTAATGTTCAATTTGCATAAAACAAACTTGCATTCTTGCATCCTGAAATACTGGTGTGGTGTGCATTTATTTGACTCATTCCCTATTCTTTATTAGAAAATACATCCTCAGTTGTTTCCTTACCATAACTTCTTTCTTTTTTTTTTTTTTTTTTCTGAGACAGAGTCTCACTATGTCGCCCTCAGTTGAGTGCTGTGCTGTCACAGCTCACAGCAACCTCAAACTCTTGGGCTTAAGCAATTCTCTTCCCTTATCCTCCCAAGTAGCCGGGACTACAGGTACCTGCCACAATGCCCGGCTATTTTTGTTGTTGCAGTTGTTGCTGTTGTTTAGTTGGCCTGGGCTGGGTTCGAACCTGCCAGCCTAGGCGTATGTGTCCAGTGCAGTAACCATTGTGCTACGGGATCTGAGCCTACCATAACATTTTTTAAAATGCACTTCAATTTATTTGATGTTCAGTGGATTTCATGATTCCTCTTTTTTTTTTTTTTCTTTTTTTATAAACTATTCAGCCACAGTTTCTTTGAAAACATCCCTTCACACCATGATAGCATTAGAGGATTTTTACATTTCTGATGTGAGATGTATTCCATTTCAGCAGCTTTTTTTTTTTTTTTTTTTTTTTTTTTTTTTAAAATAAGGTTTTTTGGGGTGGCACCTTGGGCGAAGTGGGTAAGGTGGTGGCCCCCAATACTTAGGATGAAAGGTTCAACCCCCACCCCCG
>CAUYPK010060540.1:0-12362 GCA_963574355.1 Loris lydekkerianus | reverse complement strand
TGGCTGTGGGTTTGCTGTAGATGGCCTCTATTAGTTTCAGAAATGTCCCTTCTATACCAATTTTCTTAAGTGTTCTGATCATGAAGGGATGCTGGATATTATCAAAAGCTTTTTCTGCAACAATTGAAAGAATCATATGGTTTTTATTTTAAAGTTTGTTTATGTGTTGAATTACATTTATAGATTTATGTATATTGGACCAGCCTTGAGAGCCTGGGGTAAATCTGATTTGTTCAAGGTGTATAATTTTTTTTGATGTGTTTTGGGAGTCAGTTTGTTAGAATCTTATTGAGTATTTTATCATCTATATTCATTAGTGATATTGGTCTATAATTTTCTTTTCTTGTTTGGTCTTTCCCTGGTATGGGGATCAAGGTGATATTTGCTTCATAGAATGTGTTGGGTAATATTTCTTCTTTTTCTATATTTTGGAAGAGGTTTAGTAGTATAGGTACTAGTTCTTTTTTTAAATGTTCGGTAGAATTTTGACGTAAAGCCATCTGGTCCTGGGTTTTTATCAGAAACCAGGCAAGGTTGCCCGTTGTCTTCATTACTCCTTAACATTGTAATGGAAGTTTTACCCATTGAAATTAGGGAAGAAAAGGAGATCAAGTGTATCAACATAAGGTTAGAAGAGATCAAACATTCACTCTTCACAGATAATATGATTGTATATCTGGAACACAGTAGGGATTCTACTACAAAACTTTTAGAAGTGATCAAAGAATATAGCAATGTTTCAGGCTACAAAATAAACACCAATAAATCTGTAGCCTTTTTATATACCAACAATAACCAAGCCAAACCAACAGTCAAGGACTCTATTCCTCTCACAGTAGTGCCAAAGAAGATGAAATATTTGGGAGTATACCTAACAAAGAACGTGAAAGATTGCTACAAAGAGAACTATAAAACTCTAAGAAAAGAAATATCTGAAGATGTTAACAGATAAAAAAAAATACCATGCTCATGGCTGGGAAGAATCAACATTGTGAAAATGTCCATACTGCCCAAAGCAATATATAATTTTAATGCAATACCAATTAAAGCTCCATTGTAATACTTCAAAGATCTTGAAAAAATAATGCTTCATTGTATATGGAATGAGAAAAAAACTTAAATAGCCAAAACATTACTCAGCAATAAAAACAAAGCAGGAGGAATCATACTACCAGACCTGAGACTGTACCACAAATCAATAGTGATCAAAACAGCATGGTACTGGCACAAAAGCAGAGAAATAGATGTCTGGAACAGAATAGAGAACCAATAAATGAATCAAGCTACTTACCGTTATTTGATCTTTAACAAGCCAATTAAAAACATTCATTGGGGAAAAGATTCCCTCGTTAACAAATGGTGCTAGGTAAACTGGCTGGCAACCTGTAGAAGATTAAAACTGAACCCACACCTTTCACCATACACTAAGATAAACTCTCACAGAATAAAAGATTTAAACTTAAGACAGGAAACTATAAAAATACTTGAAGGAAGTGCAGAAAAAAACTCTTGAAGGAATTGACCTGAGTGAACATTTTATGAAGAGGACTCCCCAGGCAATTGAACCATTATCAAAAATACACTACTGGGACCTGATCGAACTAAAAAGCTTCTGCACAGCCAAGAACATAGTGAGTAAAGCAAGCAGACAGCCCTCAGAATGAAAGAAAATATTTGCAGGTTATACCTTCGATTAAGGACTAATAACCAAAATCCACAGATAACTTAAATTTATTAGCAAGAAAAGAACACATGACCTCATTTCAGGGTGGGCAAGGGACTTAAAGAGAAACTTTTCTAAAGAAGATAGAATCAAAATCTAGAAGCACATGAAAAAAAGCTCATCATCCTTAATCTTCAGAGAAATGCAAATCAAAACTACTTTGAGATATCACCTAACCCCAGTAAGAGTAGCCCATATAACAAAATCCCAAAACCAGAAATGCTGGCGTGAATGCGAAGAAAAGGGCACAGTTATGCACTGCTGGTGGGAATGCCCACTAATATGTTCCTTATGGAAGGATGTTTGGAGAATACTTAGAAACTTAAAAATAGACCTGCCAATCAATCCTATATTTCCTTTACTAGTTTTATACCCAGAAGACCAAAAGTCATAATATAACAAAGATGTCTATACCAGATTGTTTACTGTAGCCCAATTCCTAATTGCTAAGTCATGGAAGAAGCCCAAGTGCCCCTTGACCCACAAATGGACTAGCAAATTGTGGTACATGTATATCATGAAATACTATGCAGCCTTAAAGAAAGATGGAGACTTTACCTCTTTCATGTTTACATGGATGGAGCTAGAACATATTCTTCTTAGCAAAGTATCTCAGTAATGGAAAAAAAAAAGGATCCAATGTACTCAGCCCTGCTATGAAGCTAAATTATAGCTTTCACATGAAGGCTATAACCCAACTATACCACAAGACTATGGGGAAAGGGCCAAGGAAGGGGAAGAAAGGGGGGAGGTTTTGGTGGAGGGAAGGTAATAGGTGGGGCCACATCTATGGTGCATGTTAGAATGGGTACAGGCGATTGCACTAATGTACACACCTATGATTTATCAATAAAAAAAATTTTAATGATGTATTGCTGAGAACTGACATGAGAATTTACATATGAAATCTGCTCTTGAAAATAGAAATGCGTTTATTATAAAATTAATAAAGAATCTAGACCAAACAAAAGCAAAAAAAAAAAAAAAAAAGATTCATGATTCAACAAATACATATTGAATATAGTCATTATATACAGCCAGTCACTATGCTAAGAAAACATTTTAATTCTTTTAAACTTTGCAACTGCTCTTTGATGTGTGTACAGGGGATCCAGTGAGTGAATAAGATAGACAAAGTCCCTGGCCTAACAATCTGATGGGGTGCAGATCTCTCTTTCCTCCCCCACCCCATCCCTAGCTCCCACTTTCAGTAAACTCTCTTTACTACATTCTGTTCTCCCCACAGGAGGAGGATGACTAAGCTCATTGGTCTTATTAAACCACTGACTAAGTAAATCCATGTTATTCTAGCAGCAAGGTCTCCTTGCCTCCAAAAGCAGAATAGAGGCTCTGCTTTGTGTCTTGCACTGAATGCCTTATCTGTGGATAAAAAAGACAGTGCCGTCACCACTGTGACATCAGACTCTGCTCTTTCTTTTCCTGCTCCTTGCCCAGGTAACTAAATTGTCCACATCAACACCAGGGCCTAGATGTCTTCAATCCAGGTGGTTAAGGAGTAGGAGGGCACATTTTGGCCTCAGATTTAATCTATGTCCTCTAATAGTTTTCTCTGTACTTTGGGGTCATTGGCTACTGCTCTCTTTTCTTTATGTGTGGCTCTATTGGTTAAAACCAAGGAGAGAGAGGAAAAATAAATTTAAAAAATTAAGAAAAAGAACCAGGGAGAGAGTGAATGATGAAAACCCCCTCAAGTCATTTTAATAGGAAAGATAATCATCAAACCAATAACCAAAAAGCAATTAACCACCCCTATACTAAGTATGCAGAAAATACATTCACAATGCCACAAAGGCATATCATCAGGGAAGTCTTCCTTGCGGTAGTGACATTTAAACTAGGACCTAAAAGATAATGAGTTTAGGTAGGCAAAGGGAAGAAGGTGGAGCAGAGCATTCCAAGCAAAAGGACTAGCGTGTTGGAAAGCTCTAAGACAATAAAGGGGCATGAAGAACAAAGAGTCTGCATCCAAGAGTGTAGGGAAGTGCTGCATCATCCACTATAAAACAATACAAGACTTTATTATTACTATTTCTTAGCAATGCAAGACCGTAATTGCAGAAACATGAATGAAGTGGGGGAAGTATTGTGCTTGTAGAGGTGCCCGTATGGCAAGGAGCTTTGCTGCATAAATGAACTAATAACACTCAAAACAATAACAGATCCTGCTAACTGAAATGCCCTTATCACCAAGCAAGCCAAGTAACTGAGGTATGAGCCTAAGGGACATGGAAAATACCCATCAAGGGCATATTGATTCCTGTTTATTCAATTCCATCCCATCTTCAACCACAAGAAACAGTGTCCAATCTAGTAAGTTCTCATAATTTCTTGTTGCCAGCCATTAGTTTGTTAGTTTGTTTTCAGAGGGGCAAATAGAAATATCAAAAACAATGTACCTTTTTCTCTCACTTGGTGACTCTTAGACACAGTATCAGTGAGCAATTCTTTTGCGGAACAATATGCTCTTCTCAGGGACCCAGTAATAGCAGACCATTCTGACTGCTCTGGCCAGTACTTAGCCATGAAGCGCTCGCTGAATTTCAATTTTTATCAGTAGCTTCTGTTTTCCTTAGAAACCCTATCATCAGTCAACTTCTGTTTATGTGAAACAACCTGCTTTATTTTTTTTTCTAATTGCTGCCGAAAAAAAAGCCATTATGGTAGTATTTTAAATTAAGTCACAGCTCAGGCATCCATTTGTTTATCTGCACTGTTGGCCTCACACACTATTTCCTTTCTTAGAGAAGTTTAAGTTTTCACTCAAGACTCTCTTAATTTATCTTCAATGTGGCTAAAAAAGCTGGGAAAAGGGAAAAGGGACGTTTTTGTTTTATTCCCCAAAGCAACAAAGCACAGATTCATAGAATTTATTGCCAGAGGAGACCTTGGTGATCAGACGTTTTCCTCTCATCCAAACCCCGATTCCCCCTACTACCCCTACATTCTTGCTCTCAGCGAATGATCTATTTTCTTAAAGTGGAATCCCCCCTAAAATGTTCTCCCTGATCCACTCTCAACATGTCATTTTTATTTCTATAGTTATTCTTTCTCCCATCCTGTAAATCTCAAAGGAATGGGCATGCCTTCACTTTTGTCTATTGCTAAAACATGTCTGGTTCCACATATTTATTTCTTTCTATCTTCCATTAGCTGAGCTGTTAATAGTGATAATGATAATAATGGCGTGGAAGATTATAAGGAACATTCATTAAGTAGCATTTTCTCTTTCTTTCTTCCTTTTCTTTCTTTCCTTCCTTCCTTCCTTCCTTCCTTCCTTCCTTCCTTCCTTTCTTTCTTTCTTTCTTTCTTTCCTTCTTTCCTTCATTCTTTCTTTCTTTTGGGGCTTCACTCTGTTGCCCATACTGGGATACTCAAGTAATCCTCCTGCCAAGCCTCCTGAGTAGCTGAGACTACAGGGGCATTTTACCACTCCCAGATGATTTTTGTTTTAATTTTTCTTGAGACAGTCTCTCTATGTTGCCCAAGCTTGTCTCAAACTCTAACATCAAGAATCCTTTCACCTCAGCCTCCCGAATCACTAGAATTACAAGAGTGAGCTATTACCCCCAGTTTATTAAGCATTGTCTAGGTTTCCAGAACCACTTTATTTTCTTCCCACACTAATTATGTGATATAAATACTGTTATTACTCCCAATTTCCAAAAGCAGAGACCATAATGCTTGTAAATATCTGCATTTTAGGTGATTTTTACTTTCTTCTTTGTACTATCTGCACTGTTATGATGTTTAAAATGAGCTATAGACAACTTTTAAAATAAGACACAATAGATACATTAGAGCTTTTTTCATGGAAGGAAGCATCTGGGCAGTATATCTCCACTCTTGGATTTTGTCTCCATTACATCCATAAAATGGGCCATTCTATCTATTACCAATTATTTGCCTACAAGGCACTGTGAGGGAAACAAGGAAATATAAGCAAGACTTGAAGACAGTTAACTGAGGTGTCCATGCCATCAAGAGTTTAGAGCAAGGGGAATTCACTGTGACCAGAATGCACTAGGGTTAGAGAAAAGCCTTCGATGGGAGGGTCTCTAAGAGATAGGGAAAGGGAGAGCAGCTCTCAGACAGAAAGGCACGTCTCCACCCTGACGCTTACCATTCTTTGACGTCCTCTGTCTTCTCCTGATTGAGACAATACCAAAAACTAACTCTCAGCTATGGAAAAAATTAGGAGGATGTTTGAACACGAGTTTCATTATTTATACTATCTCTGACTTTCCCAACAGCTTCTAAGTCTGACACTAAACCTTGTGTTATTTCACTTTAAGCTAACTTCTAACTTACTTTCAAACTCGCTTTTGTTCACTGGTTTCAGGTTCAATCAGAAACTCTGAAAACACATACAGAAGAATATACAACAGGAGATTTAAAAGAGCATCTCCCTCTCCATTGTTCCTCCTCAAATAAATTGCAAGGCATACTTAGCACAATTGCAAGCACAATGCTGGGCACATTAAAGTCACTTAATCACTTGCAAGAAGATTGATCACTAACTTCTATGTCTTTAATTACCTTTGCTCCAACAGTTCACAATAAATTACCAACTCCCACAAGAGTAGGGTTTCACAAAACTAAGGCAATTTATCTCCGTTAAGATTTCGAGATGAAGAAAAACTAACATTCTTTGAATTTAAGCTCTTTTCAGGACCAAAATAAACTTTAAACCATAAATAAAACCCATCAAAAATCTGGGAACCTCACCATTTTGATCCTTTGATATATACCTCTACAAAATCTAGATCGATTTAAAAGATCAGAACATAAAAGTTTATTCTCTTCTTTCATCAACTATATAAATTCTACAGTTAGTTCCCACAGCAAAAATCATCTCAGAAATTCTTAGAGTTAGACGTTACATCAATTCCATCATATCCAAAGGCTGAAAGGTAGCTTCACTCTTTTTTTTCAGTATTGATCTTCCCTCTCTTTTTTCTCCTCAAAACTAACAATCTCTTCTAGTTTGGAACTCTCATGCCTGGAATGTCAATATCTGACAGTATCTTTCCCATTAGGCAAGCTCATTTTCATCACAAAGACCGTAATTACAGGAGAGAAAAATAAAATCTGTTCTTCTAAGAAGATGTTTATAAGAATAAAAAGGCATACAATTAATCATTACATCAGACATAAGCTCTGGTTCCATTTTTAAGTCTCCACAACAGATAAAGACAAGTCTAAAAGGAAAGTGGCTTTAGTTTTAATACATCTTCAGTCTTTACTGAAGTTTTAACACATTCTTTACTGAAGTTTTAACACATTCTTCAGTCTTTACTGAAGAATTTTGAAGGAAGGATTGCATTGCAAAAATTATAATTAATTTGGGAAAACCCATTTTTCCACACTGGCAAATAATTAAAGAGCTCCATATAATGCTTTTCTAGGTTGCATAATAGTTATTAAGTAAAGAAATGTATATACTGAGAGCTAAAAGGCTCAAGGTAAGGTCTTATCCAAGGAAGATTCAGCCATACAGAATGAAATTAGTCTTTCCTCATTTCCTGTGGGAATAAGGGATGATGGGATCATAACAGCATGTCCCTAAGGGGAGGGTATGGAATAGATACCAGGGCAAGGAGGGGTACCACATCCTTGGCTCCAACTGGCCTCATAAACTAGCAGAGTAAATCTTCCCTGTAGCACATAGCAACAGAAAGTTCCAAGCCAACAATAATTGGAGGCAGGAAGGGAGAAATCATAGTCTAAGGTAAGAGATTCATTCAGAGCAGGCCTCTTGAGTCAGCCAATGGTGGGTCTAAGGAACAAAATTTGGTACTTTGTGGGAAAAGACCAGCAAGGAGTGGCTGTAGCCAGGCAGAACATCAGAGCCTCAGGATAGCAGAATTCGGACATGAAGCAGAGACTTAGGACTGGTAAGGAATTGGGGTGCTTCAAGTCAGAGGCTCAGTTTTGTTGACCATGGGAGGTTGTAATTCAGTTACCAGATGATGTTGGATGTGCCTCTTGGAGCTTCAGTTTTCTTCATATGTAGAAAGAGGGTAGTAAATGTTTCTGTTTCATAGTGGTTTGGTGAAGGGACTTATCTCATCAAAGAATAGAGAGGGGCAAATAGCTATTCCTTAATTTGAATATGTGTGGTTATGAAGATAGCTGTATAACAGGGAATCAAGGGGTTCAGGGGAGAAAACATAAGAACAATAAATTTTCAATGGCAATTGGAAGATATGGGATTACTGGTATAAATAATAAGCAGAGGTGTTGAGAATTGAACTGAGGTCCAAATCCCCATGATTCAGAAGTCCATAATTATGCGTTACTATATATCTGCCATTTACTGAGTGCTTACTATGTGTCAGGCACTGTGCTAAGCACTGTACATGAATTATCTCATTTAATCTCACCAATACCCTATGAGGGAGGTAAGGTGATTATCCCCATTGTACCAAGGAGAAAACTAAGGCTAATGTAGGACAATTAAAGTAAGGGAAGAAAATTGACCAAACTATAAGAATTAGATCCGTTAATATTGAATGTCATAGGTGGAAAAAGTTTGCATGAAATACCTATATATTCCCTGAAAACAAAATTAATTATAACATCCATTTTGAATTGAACATAACTCAAGATGGCACTGCAATTGGAAAATGCCAACTGGCATGGAATTCAGTGTAATTAGTGGCCATTTAAGCAAAGGCAGCAAAGTGCCAAGACTGCCAAAGAATGGACACAAGGCTGCTGATTTGAGAAAGGCAGACTTGCTCACCAGAAGGCTAGGCTGGGAGAGAGGTCCCGTTCTGAGCATCATGCCACAGAAAGAACTCTTGTTTTTCCTACAAATAACACGAGAAAGTTGGGGCAACATGCAAACATTGAAAAAAATAGATTAGAATTTACTGAGCCGTTACTGTATACCAAGCTCTACTAGACTTATGTACATGATTTCAGTCAATCTTCCCAACCATGGAAGACATTATTCCTGTTTTATTAAAGTGAAAGGTGTAGATTAGAGAGAAAAATTCCTATTCCAGTGCTACAGAGCTAGAAAATAGTAGAGTCAAGACTCAAATACAAGTCTGCAGAGCTTCCCTCCCAATGTTGTCACAGGAACTGATGTTCAAACCATTAACAGAAAAAACAGAGCCGTTTAGAAGATATATCACTGAATCCAAGTATAGATATCACAAGGCTGTCGCACTGAAGTGGTATGAAGGTGATATGGAGTCTAAAGCTCACGTGGAAAGTGTAATGATAATAATACTAATAGCAGCAGTAATGATAATAGCAGCTGACACTCTCTATGTGCCAGGCATTGTTCAAAACTATTTTATATATTTAACTCATTAACTTTTAACAATAACTCCATGAGATAGACAGTCTTATTGTCCTCACTTAACAGTTGAACAAACAGATACAGAGAGGTTAAATATTTCACCCAAGTGGAGGACCTAGTATGGGAATATGGAATTCAAGATATGGTTCAAGGAAACTCCCCTAAAGACAATTCTAACTTCACAATTGTAAATTATACTGATGTAGCAGAAAAAAAAAAAAAAAATAGAAGCAAATACCTGAATAAGCCCAACTAGCTGTCCAGGATGATGGATGACATGAGGAAAGTAGACTCCTTTAAATACTATTTTGTTTCTGTCTTCCCTGTCAAAGAGAATTATTTTCAGGCTGAAAAGGATGAAAAACAAGCATTGCTAAGAAATAACTGAAGCCCAAGATGGTTGAAGAGATTGTTTAATGATAAAAAAAAAAAAAAAAAAAAGCTACCGTCCTAATGTTTTTAATGGTTTTTGGTCACTGAGATTTAGGAATTAAATCTAATAGTGAATGCAGTTTATGAACTATATTAATGATCTTTGAGGAATCATGAAGAAAGGATGAAATTCTGGAAGACTATTAGAGATAATATGCTCCTTGTTTCTCTATTTAAAATTTTTAAATTTAAAGATTCCACAATTAAATATAGGCAAAGTATTTCCATTCTACTCTTGCCCCTTCATAATTTATTCTCCATACACAGCAAATAGATTCTTGGAATAATACAAATTAGACCATGAAAGCTTCCTGCTTTCTATAACCCTGATTGCACTTAGAATAAAGTTTACCCTCTTTTATTCCAAATAGCTTTTTTGAGGATGAGAGTTTACCATTGCCACTGTGACCTTACCTGTGTCTCTCTAAAACTTAATATTTATTTTGTCCCCATTATTAATTATTCTCCAGTCACATTTATCTTCTTTCTGTTGAACATTCCAAGATTTTTCCTACCCCAGGGCCTTTGCATCACTGGTATTTTTGCCTGGATATTTACTTGCATATTTGCAAACTAGATCCTGCTAACCAGATCTCAGCTAAAATGCCATTATCTAATGGAAGTCTTTCTCTGACTTCCTTAGTGTTTCTCACCTATCTAGTGTTGCCCTCCCACAACCCTAGCCACTTTCCTTGATTTATTGTTTTTAAAGCATTCGTCATTACCTGAAATTATACTTGTGTGTTTGTTTATTGTCTGACTCCCTCCTCAGTATATAAGCTTCCTGATTAAAATAATTCCTGACACATAGCAGGAACTAAATAACTATTGAATGAAGGAATGAATATTTGAGTCGTGAGAAAGAAGCCATAATAGATCCATTATTTTTTTTATTTTTTTAGACAGAGTCTCACTTTGTCACCCTCAGTAGAGTGTTGTGGCGTCATATCTCACAACAACCTCAAACTTTGGGGTTCAAGTGACCCTCTTGCCTGAGCCTTCCAAGTAGCTGGGACTATAGGTGCACACCACAATGCCTGGCTATTTTTAGACACAAAGTCTTGCTTTTGCTCAGGCTGGTCTTAAACTCCTGAGATCAAGCGATCCACCCTCCTTGGCCTCCGAGAGTGCTAGGATTACAGGCATGAGCCACTATACCCAGCCTATAATAGATTCTTAAAGGAATCATTTACAAACACATATAAATGTAAATGGTGGTTAGCTCAAATTAACTTCTCTAATACAGCCACTTCACTAATATGGCCAAGTCTCTAATATGGCCAATAGTCTTAACAATCAAAGATCATGGAATGCAAAGAGTACTTAGGTATTTGACAGGATCTTTCATGACATCCATTCATTCAAGATGGAGAGACATTGCTGGGAATTATTTAAATAAATAGATCTTTTTAAGTAATTCAATGAACATAGCCAGAGAACTTGGATGCCATTCTAGAGTGGGAGCCCTTATATTCTTTGGATCATGCAGACCTTTAAGAATGTGGGGTAAAATGGGAAAGATGGCGGCTGAGTAACAGCTTCCCTGCAACAGGGCACGGCGAGTCTGGGGAGACAAGACTCCAGCCATCTCTGGCCAGTGGGATCTGCCTATGATCATCCCTTTGAGGATACAGGGAGCCAGCAAGGGACTTCTGGACCCCAGGAGAACAAAAACAGTGAAAAACTGGCAAGTGGCTGCGTGTGTTCGATTGACCTAATCACACCGGCAACCGTGAGTACAAGCAGCAGTGAGACTGCAAACTGGAAAGGCCTTACCTGTAAACTTTTTTGGTGTTCTTGGACTTGGCGCTCAATTGAGCTGCCTGGGGGAGAGCTTGAGCAAAAGTGTGGAGAACTTTGGGCATTGTCTGGGGCCCCAAATGAGCCACTGAGCTGGGCTCAGTGAAAGCCATTGTGTGAAAAAACTGCTCTGGCAAGCTCCGCACTCAGGGTCCCAGAGCAAGAAACGGGCGGGACAAAGTAACCTAGTGACTGAGCAGCTTAAAGGCGGGGACTGAACTCCCTCACAGCCCTAATCGTTAGGAGCAGAGTGAGACGGTTTTGGCACACTGGAGCCTTGGGCTGTTGCCTTGGGTAGAGTGCCCTGATGTCACAGCTAATAGCACAGCTTATAGCAACCTCAAACTCCTAGGCTTAGTGCCGCCCAGACCTTCATAAGAGGTGTGCAACGACCCCCGACTGGTGACCCACACCCACAAGGGCTCCACATTACCTGACCAGGAACTGCAGGAGCCACGCAACCCTGCGTCCCCCCTCCTGTGTCCTCCCAGCCTCCACACTAGCTCATCCATCTGACCAGGGACTCTGGTAGCTGCATGCCCTTTGGAGCCCTCCATGCCTCTGTGCAGAGCCCTTCTCCTGGCCGGAGACTACTAGAGCCTTGGGTTCTCTCTGCCAAAGTCACTGGGTGCCAGGCACAGAGAACCGTGCGCACACCCCCCAGCCCTGTTGCTGAATCTGGGTGTGTCACACACTGGAGCTGCTTCTACAACCAGAACTCCCTAACTAGAGAAGCCCCAGAGGAACTACACAGGGCCACTCCCTACAAAGATCCAGCAACAATAGAGTGATCCCGCTGGGGTCTAATCTTGGAGTGACACCTCTCCAACTCTGAGGATGGCCAGAGGCAACAGTGAAAAGCAATCATGAGGCAAAATCAACAGAAAAACTCTGGCAATATGAATAATCAGAGTAGATAAACTCCCCCAAGTATCAATGGGGCAGACACAGCACAAGACCCCATGCACAAACAAATAGCTGAGATGTCAGAAATTGAATTCAGGATCTGGATTGCAAATAAGATAGAATTAGAATTCCAAAGGTTATCTCAAGAATTCAATGGATTCAAAGAGC
>CAUYPK010060536.1:0-43186 GCA_963574355.1 Loris lydekkerianus | reverse complement strand
GTCTTCTACAGGTTGCCAGCCAGTTCACCCAGCACCATTTGTTAAATAGGGAATCTTTTCCCCACTGAATGTTTTTAATTGGCTTGTCAAAGATCAAATAACGGTAAGTAGCTGGATTCATCTCTTGGTTCTCTATTCTGTTCTATGAATCTTTTTGTCATTCAACTTCTTTCAGTATTTCTGCTGAAAACTTGAGGTTATGCTGGTAAATAAATTGTGCGATACTTGCTTTTAGTACTTCACCAACAAAAGAGAATCCTTAATGTTGCATGTTTTGCTAACAGGGCAAGGAAAAAAGTGGAAGTAACATTTATTCTAATAGAGATGAGATGGTTTAACAGATGGACTGTAATGATTTTCCAGCAGTAAGAAAGAAAACATCTTTGTCTGCTATTTACTCAGTGCCACCTGGCAGAGTCACATCCTGAGCAGAGGCTCTTATCACCTCACTCAGCAACAATGCTGCTGCCCATGGGTTATTTTTGATATAAAAATTTTTGACTCATTGCATTTTTTATATGTTTTACATCTTTAAAATAAGTAATTTGAGATTTATTCATTGAAGTCCATTTTGTTAGAAACAAGGGATCTCGGTCCCTATTTTAATGAGATTCTGGTGATGTTATGTCCTTTATTCAGAAATTCAGAATAATGATTCCATAGACCATCTTCATGGCATCTTATCTCTTCATTCTTACTTTCCTTCACACAACATATAGAAGTACAATGCAGGAGGACTAGTACTGTTTGGTATCTCTGAATGATTTTGTTTTCTGCAGCTATGTATTAATAGTTTATAGTAATTTCAAATGAAAGATTATTATTCTTCATTCTAGTTATGTCCCAATATTTATTGATAATATACCTGAAAAATTCAATAGGCAACATCAATAAGTAACTCATGGACTTTTGCAACAAAAAATATGCAATTGATCAGGCTATTCTCATTAAACTCTAGCAGATAAAGCTTCTAAGCCATTATTCTTTGTAAATGTAAAATTTCCATTAGCTTTTCTTGATATTAGAAAAAAATTCAATCTAAAGCACTGGAACAACCAGCTATGGCATTCTTCTAGTAATGATTCCTTAGAAGGTGTGAGAAATCTAAAAATTAAAAGGACAGGAAATTTGAAACTGACTTGATTGTTACCATATTTCATTAAGAGGATAAGATAAATAAGGTAGTTAGAAAGATTCAAGTTACTTGAAGACATTTACATTAAAGAATTCATGTTGGGAAAATCGTCCAAAAAGTCATGTTGGAAAAAGTTATAAAACATGATCCTTGACCAGGCAAAAAAAGGCTACCGAATTGCCGACAAGGCTAAATGAAGGATAAATATTAGCCTCCAACTGACATAGTGGGACAGACAGCTTTGTTGGGATGCACAAAAATATCAAAGAGAGCACTGAGCAGGTTGTGATGTTGCCACTGTACAGCAGAGTGTGCTAGCATTATTAGTACTGAACTACACAGTAAGGGCAAGTCTGTGTTAATATAATAGAGAAGGAAAAAAAAAAAAAAAAAAACAGCCAAGGGAGAAAAGGACAAATAAGGAAACTGGCTGTTGATAGCTCGCACACTTGTATGCCATAAAGGACTTTTTGAAGTTCTAACAGAGACAGTCCCTGTGGACCACTGATAACGGGAGAGACAGACATGATGTGTAAATGACATCATCACCGGAAGCCACTTTCACTCAAGCAGAGCCCCAGATCGTATTGAGGTTCAAAGGGACTCTAATCTTAACCCGTTCATTTTTTTCTCTACTAAGTTCTTGCCAGAAATGAGGGAAACACAGAGAGGCTTGTTCATGTTAGCTTTTCTGAATTGACCTGGAAACTGGAGAGTCATGTAACTAGACAAGGGCTATCCAGAGTTCACAGATTTAAGCATCAAGTTTGTGAGGACATTGACTTGGATTTAGATAAGGACAGTAGTTAACATTACATAAGCTTGAACAACTGTCTCAAGACATGTCAGTCCTTTGAGAGAAATATCAAGTGTATCAGCAGTCTATATCGAAATGTGAATCTATAATAATGTTGTTAGAACTGCTTATGATAGGAAAAAGCCTGCTTCTCCTGCCCTGGAATTTTTTTTCCCTTTCTGAATAATTTGGTGCTTTGTAATATGATCTTTCATAGGTTATACTAATCAACATTCTCCCCTTTTTCAATGGAAGAAAAACCTGCTTAGCATCATGAAGATGGCACTTCCACTTTCTGAGCGTCATTATAGAATTCTTAGGGATCGCTATATTTCAAAGAATTGGATATTAATGATAGTTTCATCTAACTTTACATATATGGTATAAATAATCTCATGGAGAGTGGTTCATAAATCAAAAGTCATGAGGCACAGTACAGGAAAATTCACACTGAAGGACAAATCAAACAAGGATATTTTGCCAAATATTATCCTCTTATAAAGGACTATAGATTTGAAATGTCTCTAAATTCAAATGACAAAGCCCTTTCGCAGCATAAAGTGTTTATATAGCACAGGCTAATTAGTATTATAAATATCTGCTTTATTTCCTTTTCTCTGTGACTTAGACATTTATCTGGGAGAGGGCTGAGTACATCAAGCGGTCCTCTCAATGTAAGCAATAAGTAGTTCACTTCCTGTACTTTCCATGAACTTTGTAATGGTTAAATGGAGCTGCGTTCAACATGAACTTGTGAATACCTCTCTTTTAAATTTGTTTTGGCCAGAATTGAAATCTCAATATAAAATAAAAATTATTTGACTTTCTGTTCAAACACCATAATAATTTCTCTGGTGAGATGGTAATAGTAATCAGATGTGGCAATTCATTATCATTATAAGTTAAATGAGACTTTTTCTGCAGTAGAATGTTTCACTAGGTTCATATTATTACATATCCCTCAGCTGTTAAAATATTATATAATCTTTGTGGAAGTCTTTAGAACACTTTTTACAGTAATTATTTGAGTATCAGGCTGGCTTTAATTTAATCCAGTGAGAGTCTCTGGTGTGGTATCTTTGGTTATAATCAGAAGAAGAAGATGCCCTATGAGAGAAAGTTTAAGTATATGCTAACTGAAAATGGGTAAACGTTATGGCCAGAATTCTAGCTGGCAACTTGACAATAAGCCAAATGTAAGACTCAAGGTTCATGTGTAGCAACTGGTGAATGAGAAGATGAAAAGGGAAGTCAGAGTAGTAACTGGAGGAAGCCAGCTTTGGTAGGTCACAAAGAAGTTTCATTACTCAGTATTCCCCAAAGAAGCAGAACCAATAGGATCTGCATAGCTATATAAGAAGAGATTTATTATAGGAGTTGGCTCACACAGTTGTGGAGGCCAAGCAGTCCTGCAAGCATCCAGGAAAACTGGTATAATTTAGTTTGTGTCAGAGACTGAGGGCAGGAGAAGACCCATGTCCCAACTTAAGAAGAGAGAGAGAAAAGTGAGGGTCAACTGATTCAAATGCTAATGTTTTCTGGAAATACCAGCACAGACACACTCAGTGGTAGTGTTTTACCTGCTATGTAGGCATCCCTTCACTGAGGCAAAGTACTACATAAAACTAACCATCACAGGAGCAGTGTCTACAAACATGTTCCCTCCCCTCTCCCACTGATTCTCTGACCCTTTGTCCTGTGCTCTTACTTGCTGTATAATCTTTTGCATGTTCTTTTCTTGATAAACGTGTCCATGGTAACTCTATCTTTCTGGATATGTTCCCATCCTCTCTTCCCATTGACTCTCCTTTGCTCTCCCTTCAGCCAAGTTCTGCCAAAGTTAACCTCCCCAGACACTGCTTGAATCTCTATACTCATCTCCATGTCTTCTTTCGGTGCCTTAATTCAGGTCCCAGACATATCTCCTCTGGCCTAGGAAACGTTAGATGAACCATTGTCTTTCTATCTGTAGTCTATCTACTATACAACTGACAAAGTATTGTATCTAATCTGTCCATATCACTTTCCTTTCTAAAACAGCTTTTCCTTACTTAGAAGATAAAATTCAACCTTGTAAAGATATTTTCAAGACCCTCTGTAATCTGGCCCTTGCCACTCATTTTGGCCTCATCTCTGTTCACTTCCTGGTTTCAAATTTTTCTGCTTGCAAAATACTTCCTTTGAGGACATAGGTAGATACCTTAAGTAAATGAAATTGACTGGATAGAAGAAATAGGAAGTTCTGGGACTTGAGGGAATCGGAAATATACAAGCACCACGGTACGAATCCAACTTTGTGTTAGAGCAATAAAATAAGACTATAGGACAAAGTGGGCCCTTTACCAGTTGAAAACTGGTGCTAGTAAACACCAAGCTGCTGAAGTTGGTCTGCTGTATTTTTTTTCCTTCCATAATGAATTTCCTTATGCTATCTCCTTTTTGGATAATGCTCAACAAAAGAATGTTTCTCCTCACTGAACATCATCCTTCTCAGGTTAACCACTTCTCATTATATAAGATTTAAATCAGATAGTCATATTTTTTAAAAGTCCATGCACGATCCTTATTTTTTTCCTGTAGGTTTCTGTAAATTGTCTATAGCACTTGCTATATTTATTTTGATTATATGCCTAACTCTCCCATCATACTCCCATACATCAGAAAAGATATATTGTATTAATTTCTATATCCTGAGGATGTAGTGGAGAACCAGGTACAATAGTTAGTTCTCAATGAACTATAATTATGTTGAAGATGATATCTCCAACATAATTATAGTTCAACACTTTAGCTTAGCCTTAGCTGTGGAAGTCTATGGAAATCTTGGGGAATCGTTTGATACCAATCGGGAAAAGAGAGTGGCAAATTTTATATTAGTAATTTTTCTATCTGTGGGTATCTAGAATTATGTTCATTGCACTAGGAAGGAGAACAGGAAGAATGAAAAGTGAGAAGAAAAGAAAGAATTATTTTTTTACTGCAGAATTGCTATAAAGCAGGGGGAAAAAAAGGGGGTGGCAGAACGATTACTGATTACTTGAGCTGAAGTGAGGAATAGAAACAGGGCTGGTTTGGAAGAATGAGGACTTTTGAGATAGCCATAAAACGCAAGGCTAAACTGAGACTAGGTTAAACTCATAAAGCACTGAACTACTCTGTGTCACACTTAGTACGCCCACCAGGACCTGGGTGGGTTTTATTGAATTTTTTAAAAACATTTCCTCCTAGTATAACATAAATGTGTGCTCAGATATTATTTCTTCCTTTAGTAACTCATTTTGATTTTCCCCTATCCTTACTTTGATAGATGATAACATGAGACAGGAGATGGGACATTCTCAAAGCAGGTAGCCTCTAGGAAGGGGTTCATAGTCTTTAAATGACAGGGAGTGGAGGTAACCTAAACATGGGGATATACCACAGTGACACTGCCTTTTTGCCTGGTCATGACCCCCTGCCATCAACCAGGGGCACATTTAAAATGTCTCTGACAGATACATCCTACATTTACTCCTGGCAAATTTAAAATTCTTAACAAAATGCCACCAGTTAAGAATATAACTTTAAGTTTTGACAGTTATGTGTCAATTTAACTTAGTGTACATGGTAATAAAAGCAGGAGGAGCCTTAATAATGTCATACGATATTTCTGGTTTGAGTAGAGCAATTTGACAGTCTGCCTTCAAAGTGTTTGTTCCCTATTAAGACAAACACTATGGGAAATGAACAAAACAGAAAGCGCCTAAAAGTCCTTGGAAGAAAGATAAATACACAGGATAAGCTTCTTCCAGTTTTCTTGTGACCCTTTTTCACAGGGCTGCCAAATGACTCTACTGTTTGCCTCACACCAGGGGTGTGTCAATGATGTATTTTCACAAGTGCTTAAATACTGAGATAAAAAGTGTAGTTGGAGTGTCAAAGGTGGACTCAAATACAAGCCTCCACTATTTGCCAGTTTTCACTGAAGATAAATAGTTTTGCTTTGTAATAACAAAGGATATCCATATTTCTAAGTCAGCTACCTTGCAAATCAGGAAATTATTCTCAAGGAGGCTCCATATGAGAGCTGACGTGGCCCAGTGGTGGGGGAGTGGTGTCCTTCTGGTGCAAAAGATAACATATTGTATAACTGGCATTTTCAATTAGTTCTTACAGCATGGTTACCTTTGTCGACGTGGATCTAGAGCACTGCCTTTTCAGAACTCTTCTTAGTATATAACCACCATTTTCCTTCCTACCCATAACTCTACCCTAATAAGCACTTAGATTTGAATAATAAATGTGCTAGCAAAACTCACTCAGACAACTAGCATAGAGAAGTCTGGTAGTCCCATTTTTATTACAACAGACAACAAGCCAGTTTTAAAAACATATGTATACAGTGTATATATATGCTTATACACACATACACACATATATATTCTGTATATAAAGAGTAAAGTAAATGGAAAATATTACAGTCAGGAGTTAAAACTTACAGTAAAATATTTCCATTATTAAGTCCTCGGAATTTCTGTAGGGAGTTTTACGATATAGACGAATAAAAATTTTTACTTTGAGGTGAATAAAGGGATAAAAAATAAAAAGAAAACTCTTGGAATTCAGAAGAATGCAAGAACAACTAATCCATTGACAATGAATGTTATCTAAAGGGGTTAAAAGAAATGGGCTTCCCTGTGGGCTGTGCATGGGGTATGCATTCTGTGCTGTCATTAAAGTATTCTTTTCTCTGTTAAGCAAGCATAAGCAAGTATCGCCTGCTGGGACATCTCTTTGGTTTGGTGGGAGTCTGGAATTATATATGAAGTGTGGGCTATCAGCTAGAAATTACTCCACATAAAAATTTAATGTTGTTGTCCTGGTTATTTTCCAATTAGTGATTGAAAAATCACTCACTTGACTCAGATTATTGAAGATGTGAATTATCATTCTGTGGTAAAATATGATTAGAGGCTATTTTTGTTTTTGTTGTTGGTATCATTGTATGACCGATGAAAAACTGTAAGAAACAAAAATGAGTATAATTAAAATAATTTTAAATACTTAACTGTTGACAACAATTCTGAAATACTAAATTATCTCACATTGGTTAGTTTAAGGCTTTCATTTTAATTACCTTAAAAATTGTATGCACAGTGTTCTATCACTGCACTTTTCTTTTTGCTCCCAGGCTTCTGTATTTAAATCCATCAGTGTCATGGGGCTGTGGGATTTAAGAAAGTATTTGGAAGGGCACCAAGCCTGAGTGTTTTGAGAGTGCTAACCAAGATACACTCACAGGACTGAGTGTATTTTCACGGAGATTGAAACAGATTTTTTATTTTCCTGAGAACATTGTAGGAGAAAAATCTGGTTATTTACAGAGGGCAGTGGAACCTGTCAATATACAGAGCAGCTTTGCTTAAATAAATATATGATCTGTTCTCAAGTAATCCTTAAAAGACACCCATACTTATCTTTTGTGGCATATATATTTATTTTCTTCTTTGTAAAACAAACTGTAATAATTTCTTTTGTAGAGTATGTATCTTTAAAGAGAAGTACAGCCATGAATTTTGAAAATGAAATTGAGTAATCTGTTGGAAGTTATGCTGAAATCAGATCCTAAATTTAGTTATATTTGTTGCATACTTCCTGTTCAAGTCTAATTTATATTATACTTTTGTATATTTTTATATTAGGTATCTTTAGGAGTAATATGATTTTTATAACATGTCATTCATGTTTTACATGGATTTTCTCCAACAACTAGAATTTAATTTAAAATTAACTTTTGGAATTCTTTTATTTTTAGCTTTCTATAAGTCAAATGAATACTGGCTGGACATCTGTATCATTTTTTCAGAATTCCCTTTGGGAAGTGACTGATTAATTAAAGAGGGAATCCTCCAGAGGTGTATTATTCCAATATCTCTTTCAGCACCCCATATATTGATCTATTTAACATCTTCCTCATGTATAACCCAGAACAATCTCTGATAATGTAACATCAATCAATGACACAATTAGAACCTAAGCCAGTGAATTCATAGACAGATGCAGACCTGGATATGGTTTATGGTGAAGTATTTCAAAGCTAATCCAGTCAAATCCCCTATCTCCCTAGGTCTATGAGTAAACATATCCTCTTTTCTTTGTTGGCTAATTTTCAGTAACTAAACTGTGTGTGTAAACCCATATATGTTTTGTGTTAAATATGTGCAGTTATTATAGTAGGGTAATACATTATTTTTCCTTTCTTTTTAAAAAAATTTTCTTTGGTTTTCTTTGAGAAATCAAATGTAGAATAGGGCAAAAACCCCACAAAAAATATGGAACTACTAGTGTCCCAAATTATCAATTGTATGTTGCTTTTTTTATTTTTTGGTTTGAATGAAAAGTTTTAATTTTCTAAAATGTGGATTTTATAGGTGCTAATTAATGATGAATTCTAACTTTTTTTCATTCTTCATTTTAAAAATCATGGCTATTAAAATTTACTGAAATGGAAGAGTCTAATGTGAATTCTGCTTGGTTTCTGTAAAGAACTTTTAATAAAGTTGGTAATGTTATTAGATTTAGGAGCACTTAGTTGCAAAATAACAGAGAGGGCTCTTAATTTGGAAAGTTTAGCACATTGGCAAAGAATAAAATGTAAATCAGCTTGCACGCTGCCACATTTCTCCATGATTTTATTTCTTTTTTACTTATTTTGCTATCATTTTAGAAATAATTTTTCTATATTGCTTAATTTAACTTTTTCTAATGAGTTTGTACTATCTCTTAAAAATACATGTATAAAAAGTGTTTCAATAAAGATACTCACCTTTTAATTCTTAGTAAGAATTAATCTGGTAGCAAGATGGTGGGAAAGTTTTTCAGTTAGAAAAAAAAAAGTCTGTGAGACTGTTGTTCCAAGTCAGATTTCATTATTCTCTCTTTGGAATAGTAGAGAAGTAATTTTGCCAGCTTTAAAATACAGTACACTCACAAATACAGTTCACTAAAAAATTGTAGGCTGTAAGTTTTGAGCACATTTCAGAATTAGTTTGGCTCAATTCAGCCAAGTGATTTTGGGTTTGCTTTTACTTTCAATTCTCTTGGTAGTTCTAAAGGAAAGAATGAATTTCACAAATGCATTTTTGTTTCCACATTGTAAGCTATTTTTCCTATTTCAAATAAAAGTAATTGTGTGATTAATGTTTTTCTGGAAAAGAAATGCCCTAAATGAAAGAGAGCAAAAATTAGAAAAAAGTTATAAAAATATGTTTTCTCTTCTATATAAATGCTTTCATGCAGAAGTCTCTATTTCATCCCTGTAACAGTGTTTTTGTCTTATATAGAATGATAAAGATGGCTTGAACTTGCTATCTATCACCATTAATTGAAGAGTCATATGCATATTATTATCGCTTGTATTTTCACAATGGCTGTGCGGCTGGTTTCTGTCAGGGTGGCTGCAGCCGACATTAATTTTCACTGGTGTGAATGAAAGAGACAGGAGAATCTTCTTTCCAGTTTGGATACAAGTGAATGAGTGTGTCCTTTCGTTCTTTCTTTATAATTTTTGCTGACAGTCATAGGGCTTTTTTACATGATTAGAGCTCCCTTATCTGGTTTTTGTTTTTTTTTTTTTTTTTTTTTCAAGGCAGGTGGTTTCCTATTTTTCAACAAAACTGGGGGAAAACCTAATCTTGTTGTCAGCTGGTAGGTCATTAAAAATAATTTTTGATGATAGATCACCATGTGAATTTTGGTATGAAGTGCTGACAGAGTTCAAGGAATTTTGTGACATTTGTATTAAAATAACCTTTGCATTCTCATTTCCTTGTATTTCCTTATTTTATGAAGTTTTCCTAGTGTCACATTTACAAGGTGAAATATAGGATAGAACTGACGATCTGCTCTGTGTCATCCCAGCAAAAATTATATTCTTTATATTATAATGAACAGATTGAAAAATTCTGCCTCATCCATCAAATTGAGAAACTAATTTCCCCAAAGATTTATTTTTATAGTTAATACTTATTAAAATTATAGTATAAGCATACTGTATTGACTAATTTTATGCTTCCATTAGTATTAATAACTCAATATAGGATATTTATCTTAAATGTTAAATACTTTATAACCAAGAAAAATAGATGCCATTACTTTCCGTTTATATGCTTTTTTTTTTTTGGTTAGAGAAGTGTTATAGCAATAAAATATTTTTAAGCATACAAATAGATGAAATAAAATTATATTATGGATGTGGGATCAAAATAATTTGTAGACAAAATATTAACAATGTAAAACTTAAGTGAGGACTTATCCATTTTATTTAAACAAATGGTAGTTGATATATGTCAAAGTACCCCTCAGGTTCTATTGGATGTATTAATATTTAAAAGGGGGATATAGCAACATTATTTTAAAAGTCAACATATTTTATTTTTTAGAAACTGTATCATTTGAAAATATTTATATTTATCGTGACAACATTAGATGTTAAAAATAAGTGAAGCAGTATGTAGATTTCAAAAGGATTTAGGAACAAAAGATGAGTTTGAATAGCACTATCCCATACTAAATCCCAGTGTACTTGCCTGGATTTTTGCCATTTGCTTCACTTTTTTTCATCTTTTTTATTCCATCACCACAGATCATGACTTAAGCCCAAATCACTTAAATGGACGATTTTCCATCTTATCTCACAGTTTCACACTTACCTCTCAGCTATAATTAAAAATTTGTCCTGTAGTAAGGGGCTAGTCCTCCTTTAGGCCTGAGATAAAAATCTGACTCTCCTTTGATACTGTCCAGATGGAAAAATTTTTTTTTCTTCTGTATCTTTTAAGAAAATTAGTTTTTACCACTGTGTAACACCTTACATTGCTTTTCAGATAGATTCTGAGCTTCTTACTCTTTTACATGATTATAAACTCTGATGTGGCAAGACTGTATCTTCCACACATGTGTACACAACTCGCAGTGCCCAGCGTCTAACCTCATACACGGAAGGTTCATTTATTGAGTTGATGCATACATGAATTATGTATGTGAAAAGGAAAACATTTTCCATTATTTTATAGCTCCTTTGATGTAGCTTTCCTATAACTTTTGTTTAGGAATCACGAGGGATACAGAAATCAGAGGGAGAAAGATGGGATTATTGCTGAAAAAGCCACACTGGGAAAATTATTCTAGATAGGTAAATCTATTAGACGAAATGAAGTCATAAAGAGTTTGGGAATGGAAAAAAGTAGAAAAATTTTCAATCTGATATGCAGCAAAGTCAAAAACAAGTGATTTTGAATGAGACTGAAGGAAAAATGAAGCACTAAGCCAGTAGGTAAACATATGGCACAAAATAATACTATGTGTCAAAGGGGATGGAAGGAAGCAGGGGACATTATCAACGGAATTGTCATTATTGAGCTTTTTTTTTTTTTTTTTTTTTTTGAGACAGAGTCTCACTGTGTTGCCCTCAATAGAGTGCTGTGAGAGTGTCACAGCTCACAGAAACCTCAAATTCTTGGGCTTAAACAATTTTCTTGTCTCAGCATCCCAAGTAGCTGGGACTACAGGTGCCTGCCACAACACCTGGTTGTTGTTTTTAGAGACAGAGTCTTGCTGTTGCTCAGGCTGGTCTCGAACTCCTGAGCTCAGACAATCCACCTGCCTCAGCCTCCCAGAGTGTTAGGATTATAGGCGTGAGCCACTACGCTGGGCCTGAGGTTTTTGTTTTTTTTTTAAATCCAGTTTGTAGGAATCCTATCTAAGAATTGTATGTCCAGAACAGCTGTACCTTTAATTGTTTTATTAATTATTTTTTTTCCAACATGAATTCCAAAGTAATCAAATTACTTAGACAAATATAAAGGGTTTTTTCCATCCTATTTTCTCATAATATTTTTGTTTTGTTTAGTTTTTATTGAAGGATAAAATATTTCCCAACTTTCTTTAATTTTAAAATGATGTTCCAGAGAACAGCTATCTATAATCTAGAACCTATGAATTATTTCATTCCTCAAATAGTGGATTTAATGGTCTCATAACCCTTAAACCGATATGGCGCCTAAAGCCAGAAGTCCAGTGTAGATTAGTAATGTCTTCTGAGAATCTACTGATGTTAAGTTTTATGTTTTAAAACACAGAGCCCAAGGTTCTGGTGTGAAGAGGGTATTTTGGGACCTATTCGGCATTCTTACTTTTTTTTTTTTTTTTTCCTGTTTTGGAAGAGGGCAGTGATTATTTCAGAGTCAGTTTTGCTTTCTTACTGATAATATATTCTTGAAATGCAGTACATTTGGCAGCTAGTAGCAAAGACTCGAGAGTTGCAAAAGAAAATTTAACTGTATTAATGGCTAATTTAGGCAAAATCTTATCAGGAGTTTAGAATAATTATACGATACTTAGAAGAAAGAAATAACAAATAAGTTCCAATATTTGAGAAGAAAATATATATGAAAAACATATGTATGTGAAACTCTGTATTTCCTGGAATATATAGAATTTATACTGACATTTCAGGTTTTTAAGATCTGTATGTTATTAGAGAAGTACACATTCTCTTCTTCTTCACTATACCACTGCAGAATTAGAAGCCCAAAAAGAAAGACACTTACTAATTACTAACATTTACGATACTCATTTGCAATGAAACTATGTAAATCTGTATCATCTACAGATATAAAATACATGTACACATATGCAATTCTGTCTGCATTCATATAATAATATAAATCAACATTTCCCACGCATTTGGATAGCACCATAAAGTTACATGTGCATTTGGATATAACAAAAAACTTATGGACACATGTCAAAATACTCTTATTCTAACAAGATGCAAGATCTGAGGGTTTAAATAAGGAGAAATATAATGTTTATAGTCTACATTTTTATTAATTTAAAATAAAAATTGCTTAATGAACCCCTGTGGTGTGGATCACACTCTTTTAATTACGAATACTTGCTTTATTAAATAGAAGAATATAAGTAAAAAAGTGATATTCTTTGGCCTATTCAGTTCTTAAACATCTTGAATTGTTGGAAAGTTCTGTTCCTTCTTTTCTTCCTCTTTCTTTCCCTCTTTCTTCTTTTCCTTCTCCTTCTGTTATAAGTAAGAATCTAACTTATCTATATTTTTCCTCACTGGTCCTCCAAAGTGATATAGACTGATATAGATCTTTTTTCTACATATTAGCCCTTTATTAAAAAATTGCTTTTTAAAATTTATTTCAATAGATTAAGGGGGTACAATTTTTTTGTTGTTACATGGATGTATCCATTGCCTGAATAGCATAGATTGCAATTTTTTATCTGTCATCTCCTTTCTATTCCCCCCATTCTCAATCTCCAGTGTCCATTATGACACTCTCTATAACCGTGCATAGCCATAGCTTAGCTCCCATCTGTAAGTGAAAATATTCAGTAATTTTTTTTCATTGCTGAATTACTTCACTTAGGATAATGGCCTCTAGTTCTAGTCAAGTTGCTGCAAAAGACATTATTTTAATTATTTTTCATGGCTGAGTAGTATTTCATATATACCACATTTTCTTTATCTGCTCATCGGTTGATAAGCACTTATGTTGATTCCATATCTTTTTAATATAATTTCTTTTCCCTTGGGAAAATACATAGCAGTGGGATTGCAGGAAAAAATGGCAGATCTTTTAATTCTTTGAAGAGTCTTCATACTGATCTCCATAGAGGTCCTAATTTGCATTCCCACCAAGAGTGCATAAGTGTTCCCTTTTCACTACATTGATGCCAACATCTGTTTTTCTTTTTTTTTCTTGAGACAGAGTCTCACTTTGTCATCCTCGGTAGAGTGCTATGGTATCATCACTCACAGCAACTTTAAACTCTTGGGCTCAAATTATCCTCTTGCCTCACTCTCCCAAGTAGGTGGGACTATAGGTACTCACTACAATGCCTGGATATTTTTGTTTGTTTGTTTTGAGACAGAGTCTCAAGTTGACACTCTGGGTGGAAAGCCGTGGCATCATAGCTCACAGCATCCTCAAATCTTGGGCTCCAGTGATCCTCTTGCCTTATATTTTCTATTTTTAGTAGAGACAGGGTTTTGCTTTTGTTCAGGCTGGCCATATGCCTTCTAGGTCTGTGGCTCTAGGACCAGAAGTTGGAAACAGGGTATTATAGTTTGTGTTTATTTTTACTTCCTGCACTTTATAAGTTATTACAAGAAAGAGATGAACTAAGGCAAATATCAACTGCCTTCAGAGCCTAAATAAGAGGAACTAGATACAATCCAAAAATCTAAGGCTTCTGATGGCTGAAAAAGCTTAAGGCTCTGGACCCCAATTGAGTAAGACTGAAAAAATCTCATTAAGATTTAAGTTAAATAGGTGGTCTCAGCTCTAAAGTGAAGATAAAAGAACTTTAGGTGTCATTATTGACATTAGCAGCAAACAGGTCAGTAGCCTCGCAAGGGAATTTTGAGCCCAAGACTAATCAGAGAGCTTCTATTGTCACCAGGGCAGATAAAGGTCTTCACAACACCTGCCTGGTAACATTTCCTTATTGCTATGGACAAGAGACAATGATGTGCTTCCCATTCTTCTCTTTTCCCAGTGGGAGTTCTTATGATGATTGTTCTGTTCCTGCTGCAACCCTGTATTTGGGTTGTCAGGGGTGCGGAGGGGAAAAAAATAGTTTTAGTTCACAGGTCACCAGACTATGATTTTCCAGATATAGATCTGATGGAGAGAACTGTGTGTCACTCAGAATTTCTGGATTTTGAACTGGATGCCATATTGGATGGAATGTTGAATGATACAGTCTGGAAAGAGTGAGTGTGTTCTGGGGGGAAAGAAAAGTACATCAAGATAGTTAATGGTCTGAGGAGTTCACTGTGGCTGAGATGGGAAGGTGACTGCATAGTTTATGTCACCCCTTCCATATTGTTGAGTTATCACTAGAAAGAGAGGTATTACACCAGGAACTAATTACCAGGCTCATTTACATCCATGTGGATCATATGATTGGTTTTAGCAACTACAAAAATGATGGGAATAAGCACTGTCATATTAATAAAAACTTTGAATTTGAAAGGATTAAATTTCCCACTTAAAAGATAAAGATTGGATTAAAAAGTTTAAATCAACTTATGTTCCCAAAGAAACTAATTGTCCCTCAAAAAGACACATAAAGACTAAATATAAAGTACTAGGCTTTTCTTTATTGGACACTTTTTATTATTAGTTCAATGGTGTTACTCATTCTTGGTTTGCTCAGATTTCCTATTTTTCTCTGATTCAACCTTGGTAGGTTGTATGTGTCCAGGAATTTATCCATTTCCTCTAGGTTTTCTAGTAGGCTAGCATATAGTTGTTCATAATAGTCTCTGATCATATTTTGTATTTCTTTTGTTTATGTAATTTCCAAATTCTTCTAGTTATTGATTTTTAGTTTTATACCACTATAGTTTGAGAAGATGCTTGATATATTAGTTGTAATTTCTCCTTTTTTGTTTCTGATTTAATTTATTTGAGTCTCTTTTGTTTTTAGTTAGTCTGGACAGCAGTTTATCAGTTTTGTTTATCTTTTTTGAATAAGCATTTTATTCAAATGGGAGATACTTTTTATGGAGAATTGACACAGTACAGGTCCTCCTGCTTGTCTCATGTATGGATTTTAGTAGGAGCTGAAGTTTGGCCAGCTCGTTTTCATTTTGGGAAATATATACCTGTGAGTAGAACTGTAAATTCATTTGATAACTTTTTTATTTAACTTTTTGAGTAACTGCCAAATTGTTTTTTAAAGCTACTACAACATTTTGCATTCACATCAACAGTGTGTGCAGATTAAAATATTTCCCTGTTTTTACCCCCTTTTCTTGATAATACCCAATATAATTTTGTGTGTCTTTGAAAAGACTAAATTTTCATGTCATTGATCATTTGTATTGGTTTTTTAGTCTCTGTTTCATTTAGTTCTACTCTGATCTTTTAATTTCTTTATACCTATTTGGGGGGTTATTTGTTCCTCCTTTTCAGTCCCTTAGATGTATCATTAGCTTATTTGTTTGAAATCTTTCCACTTTTTACATATGGGTGTTTATTGCTACAAACTTTCCTCTTAACAATGCTTTTTCGATATTCTATATGTTTGGCATGTTGTGTTTCCATTTTCACTTGTTTCAAGTAATTTTTTGAATTCTCCCTAACTTCTTGGCTGACTAAATGGCGACTCAAGAACCTGTTTCATTTCTGTGTGTTCATATAATTTCCAAAATTCCTCCAGTTATTGATTTTTGACTTTATACCACTGAGTCTTAGAAGATGCTTGATATGGTTTTGATTTTTTTAATTTGTTGAGACTTGTTTGTGACCTAACTGATGATCTATTCTGGAGAATGTTGCATGTGCTGGTGAGAAGAATGTATGCTGCAACTGTTGGGTGAAATGTTATGTAAATGTCAGGTCCATTTGGGCTGAAATGCAGTTTAAATCTAATATTTCTTTGTTACTTATCTTTGTAAGTGATGTGTCTAATGCTGAGAATGGGATATTGAAGTCCCCAACTATTACGATCTTGCAGTCTAAATCTTCCTTTAGATTTAATAATATTTGGTTTAGATATATTTTTTTCTTTTTTTATTAAATCATAGCTGTGTACATTGATATGATCATGGGGCATCATACACTAGCTTCATAGACTGTTTGATACATTTTCATCCCACTGGTCAACACAGCCTTCCTGGCATTCTCCCAGTTATTGTGCCAAGACATCTACATTCCACATCTACCAAATTTCACACATACCCTTGTAAGATGTGCCACAGGTGCAATCCCACCAATCTGTTTCCCTCCCCTCCCTTTCCCCCTTCCCCTTATTCTTAGGTTGTAATTGGGTCATAGCTTTTTAGCAAGAAAAGAACAAGGGATCCCATTGCAGGCTGGGCAAGGGATTTGAAGAAAAATTTCTCTGAAGAAGACAGGCGCGCGGCCTTCAGACATATGAAAAAATGCTCATCATCTTTAATCATCAGAGAAATGCAAATCAAAATTACTTGGAGATATCATCTAACTCCAGTGAGACTAGCCTATACCACAAAATCCCAAGACCAGAGATGTTGGCGAGAAAAGGGAACACTTTTGCACTGCTGGTGTGAATGCAAATTATATATCTTAGTGCTTCTGGGGTGGGTGCTGTATATTTAGAATTGTCATATGCTCTTCCTGAATTGATCCCTTTATCATTACATAATGACATTCATCTCCAAACTTCTACCAAAATTCTAAAGAAGAGCTAACACCAATTTTCTCAAACTTTTCCAAAACATACATGTAGAAGAGGAGGAAATTCTTCTTAATTCTATAAGACCAACAAAACTCTGATACCAAAACATGACAAGGACATAACAAATAAAGAACCTTCATGCCAATATAACTAATTAACACAGACACAAAATCCTAATACTTGCAGAGCCATACCAACAGCATATCAAAAAGCTAATACATCACAATGGAGTAAGATTTATCCCAGGGATGCAAAGATGATTCAACATATGTAAATGAATAAAGGTAACATGTTACATGAACAGAATAAAGGACAAAACCAAATTATCATTTCAATAGATGCAGAAAAAGCATTTGATGAAAATCAATATGGTTTCATGGTGAAAACTCTCAACAAACTAGGCACAGAAGGAACATACTTCAATATAATAAACTTGCATATATGATGAACCCACAGCTAACATACTGAATGAGGGAAAGCTGAAAACCTTTCTTCTTAGAACTGGAATTACACAATGATGCTCACTTTGATCATGCCTATTCAACATAGTATTAGAAGTCCTAGCTGGAGCAATTAGGCAAGAGAAAGTAATGAAAGTTAACCAAACTGGAAAAGAGAAAGTCAAATATTTCTCTTTGCAGATGATACGATTTTATATTTAGAAAAACCTAAAGCTACTCCAAGAAACCATTAGATCTGATGAACAAATTCAGTATAGTTGCAGAGTACAATATCAACATACAAAATGCAGTAGCATTTCTATCCACTAATAATGAACTAGCTAAAAATGAAATCAAAAGGGAAATTTTACTTACAATAGCTACATAAATAATACCTAAGAATAAGTTTAATCAGAAGGTGAAAGACTACTACAAAAAAAACTATAGGACACTGATTTAAAAAAAAAAAAATATATATATATATATACATATATAAACATACACATATGAGCATACACATTGGAATGCTATTCTTTTGTTTAAAAAAAAAGAAATGATGTCATTCTCAGCAACATGAATGCAACTAGTGGTCATTATGTTAAGCAAAATAAGCCAGGCACAGTAAGACAAATGTTGCATGTTCTTACCTGTATTTGGGAGCTAGAAAAACTTGATCCCCTAGAGGTATAGAGTAGAACAATAGTTAACAGAGGATACCAGGGGTTTGGATGTGTATATATTGGGGGGCAGGAAAGAGAGATTGGTTAATGGGTAAAAACATAAAATTAGATAAAGTAAATAATTTGAAATGTTTCATAGTTAGAGTATAGTGACTATATTTCAAAGCAATCTGTTGTATATTTCAAAATAGCTACAAGAGAGAACTTGTAATGTTCTCAACACATAGAAACAATAAATTCTTGAGGCTGTGGATATTATAAATACCCTCACTTGATCATTACACATTCTATGCATGCAACAAAACATCATCACACATAACCCTAAATACACATGTATGTACAAATATTATGCATCAATAAAAAACTTGGCTATAGAATTTAGGATATTAAAAATTTATAAACTGTTTTGGTAGGACATAGATTACCCAAAATACGAGGACAAAGAGTATGTATATTTGTTGGACAGTGATAGAAATAAAATTAGAAAAGTAAATTAAAGCCATATCATAAATTGTAGCAAAAAAAAAAAAAAAAAAAAAAAAAACTGGGGAGACTAATGGAAGGAAGCATGATGAAGAGAACACAGAGTTCTACATCCAAAAGATTTTGTTTTTAGTTTGTTCCTCCACTAAACTTCTGGTCTAAATTTGATGACTCATATAATAACAGTAATAACTACATCAATCTTTATTATATTTATTTACGACTTCTCCCCCCAAATACTTAACTTCGAAACTTTGATGCATTAGTTGCATTCCTCACTTGTTAATCCTTGGCTGTACAGAAGTGCAGCATTTAAAACATTTCAGGGAGGAAGTGAAATATTTAGTTCACTGTCTCTTGTGTATCTTCCTACAATCTTCTCTCCTACCTGTTCCTTCTGTTTGGTCCTTCATTTTCCGATTACTGCCTCTCTAATCTCTTTCATTACCATACCCAGCTTTGAAACCCACATTATTCCTGCTTGCTTAAGATTCTCTGGCTTCAACTCTTTGGTACCTATTCCATCAAAATGTTGAGTCACCTTTGAATTTTTTGAAAAAGAATTTAAACGGGACACAGAAGTTACAAACTCAGATTAACAATGTTAAAAATAAGTTACACATTACACATAGCTACCATAGGTACATTATGTAAGTATGAGTCACTTTATTGGGAGAAATAACTATGTCTTATAGAAAATGGTAATTTTTTAAATTCTTTGCTTTTTTCCCTGCCAGATCAAATGATCCTTCCAATTTTTCCAGGACTGGACAACTATGGGTAGAGTTCTCCATACTTTTATGGTGTTGTGAGAAGAGAAATATTTCCATGGACATGTTAGCAACTGAATGCACCTCATACTCTTTCTGAAAGTCTACATTTATGTTTCAATGTTCAAAAATTATTTTTGTTTTGAGTACAATGGTGCAATTAGCTCATTTCACTAACACAAAGGCTTCCAGGGCTTTTTAAAGCTCTTTTTGGAACTGCCATGTCCTACAGAATCAACACTATATGCATATTCTGAGAATGTCATATCACTGATTCCAAACGCTGCTAGTACTCCTAGGAAACATACTTTGTCTGTGACAATTTTCCTGGTGCCCTGTTAAATAGATATTTTTGTTTGGTTTGTTTTATTTGTTGTTTTTGTTTCTTTAATGAGACTGGCCTGTGTTGAGTTTGGTTTAAGGCTATGGAAACCAATAATAAAACATAGTGAGGTGTTCCCTTTCCTTTCTTAGTTATTATTATATATTATACCACTAGAGTTATTCTGTTTATAGCAAACTCGTATTTTGTTTGGTGCATGTTGAGAGAACAGCAGGAGAAAAATGTTTCCAAAATGAATGAGTTTTGGCAGGCACATGACCTGCATATCCGTACTAGAGAAGGAAAAATTTACTCTGATATTATACTGCTTTTTATGAGAGTCCTGTCCTTCTAGTCATCGTTTGTACGCATTGAATGCCTGAGACATTGAATGGAAACTTTGGGTCATAAAAACTGAAATTCCTTCTTCTACTTGTTAGATATGTTTGTGAAATAAAATTATTTGGTGGGCTGTTAGTTTTCATTACATACAACATATAACTTTGTTAAATTGAGACATGAACTTAAATAGTACTTGGATGATTGCCCAGGTGTGAGAAATCCTTTGGGATTAAGGGTGGATGATACTGATCACAATAAACTTTGTCAGCTAACAGGAGATGTTAATTCTTCTGGATGCATTCCGAAGTCTGGTTAGTAACTAGTTTGCCCTGCTAATAAACCTCAACAAATTCAGAGGTTAGGCTTGAAAAACAACTCCCCAAATTTAGCACTCTTTATCTTAACACTGATCTCATCTTTAGATTGATCTGCGTCTTCCTAAATCCACAAAGTATTAAACTTTCTTAAAAAGAGAGCCTCTTGAGGCATAATTGCTGTTTTCTTGTCAATTCTGTCCTTGTTCAAGAATTAATAAGATTAGAGTAATAGTAAGGACAGAGTTCATCTGTGAAGATGGACCTATTGATTTTCTCAACGTTCAAGATTCTTTCTAATTTGTGCCCTTTGTTTCCTCTGTGTCTTGCTTCTCTGGGTAGAAATAACCTGTGCTCTTTTGAAAGTGGCTAGTTTATTTTAAATTCTTTGCTTTTGTCCAACATTTCCAGGACTTGACAATCGCAGAGTAGAGTTCTCCATTCATGTATGGTGTTTGTGAGGAGAGAAATATTTCTATGGAAGTTTTAGCAACTGATTAGGTCAGTGTTAAACATGCTCATTTCTCTTGGGCATTTTTTGAGCAAAACTAAAATAAAAACATATTAAGGAATTGTGCTTTGTTAAAACCAACACTGCTTGTCTATAAGTGGGCAGTTTGCTGGGAATATAGCTTCTTTTCAGTAAAACTGTACAAAAAATTTTCAAAAAGGTGTGGTGACCAGGCATTCTCATATATATGTGTTTAAATGTGGGAGGAAGCTCAGAGGTCAATGTCTGAGAAGCAAATGCCCCTCTCTAATGTCAGGATCAGCAACTTTTTAGTAGATCGTATAGTAGTGGGGACATCGGAGGCAGTAGAGACACAGCTAGCCAAGAAGATAGGAGTAAAATAATAGAGGGAGGCTGGACATGGTGGCTCATGTCTGTAATCCTAGCACTATGGGGGGGCTAAGGGCAATGGATCGCCTGAGCTCAGGAGTTCAGGAACAGCCCGAGCAAGAGTGAGACCCTAGTTGGATGTTGTGGCAGGTACCTACAATCCCAGATACTAGAGAGGCTGGGGCAAGAGAATTGCTGGGCCTCAAAAGTTTGAGATTGCTATGAGCTATGATGCCACAGCACTCTACCCAGTGCGACAGAGTAAGACTGTTGCCCAAAGAAGAAAAAGTTCATATTTTTTAAAATAAATTATATAAAATAGAAATAGTAGAGGGACTAGAGGCCAGTGTCACAAAAGGATACAACTTAGTGGGGTTTGGACAGAATGATAGAAGTGTTTGTAGATGCAGAAGCAGTGGTGGTAGCTAAAAGTTTCAAAAAACGAGGAAGGCGAGAGTAAGCCTTCTGCGATAAATTTATTATGCTTTTGGCATTTGTTTTAAAGAAATCTATTAGTGGATTGTGTCACTGAAGTCTGCTGTGGGGAGCCAATCATAGAAATCATTTTAGAGAACTCATTATCATACTTCTCATTTGCACAACTTACTGTGCAGAGATAGATTATCCTCTCAAGGGAGACATGAGGAATGCCTGGTCCATGGAAAACATTTTATTCTATTTATTTATTTATCTAAACTTCAAATATTAAAGGGGTATAAATGTTAAAACATTACATGGATCACTTTAGTAATTTTTGCTAATCTGGCTAAAGATATGTCCATCACCCAAATAATGTTCATAGTACCCATTAGGTAGGTTTTTACCCCTCTCCCTTCTCTGTCCCCTCTGGTTGGCTTCCACTGAGTTTTACTTCACTTTGTGCACATGTGAGCTCATGGGTTAGTTCTGATTTAATAGTGAGGACATGGTGTTTGTTTTTCCGTTCTTGAGGTACTTCACTTAGGGTAATGGTCTCCATTTCCACCCCGATAATTGCAAAAGGTATTATTTACACTGTATCTTCTTTATGGCTGAGTAGTATTCCCTGATATATATGTACTGCATTTTATTCATCCACTCATGAAGTGACAGGCACTTCTCTCTTTGAAACTAGATGAAACCACATGGGCTAAGGCAGTCAAGGAAGTCTGGAGTTGCTCTGAGAGAGTTAGGCAGAAGTGTGATATATGGTTTCCCTCATTGGGAAATGTTCTTGGAGATAAAGACCAATGCTGATGCTTCTGTGTTGCTGTCTGAGACCACTTTTTCTTGCTTTATTCTACTTATGTTTGTATCTATGGTTCTTGTTTATTTTTCCCCTCAGTGTTTGTTTATCTCATCATTCCTTTGCTTGGCTCACCACTTCTGGTTATTCACTGCTGGGTATGTGCTGACCAAACCAGTGTTCATCCAATATGTGTGGACTGCAACCAACCTCACTTTATGGAAAAGAGGAGAAAAGTTTGTTGATTGGCATATTGTCTCAATTATTGTCCAAAAGTCAATATTCACAGGGTATGCCTGCAATCAAACCTCAATATATTTAATGGTAGTATCATCTTCCTGACCTTATTTTTTCTTATTAATTACATCTTTAAAGGCTTTATCAAATGCCTTTCTAAAAATCAAGATATGCGAAATGTACCATCTTAAAGGGTAGCAATAATAATACGTAGTTGGTGTACAAAATTCTCTTGCAGTGAGCATGTAAGTTCCTCATGACCAGAATGTTTTTCAGAACTACCCTACAGGTGTTCATTCCAGAATCTCCTATAAACTGATGTAGAAGGTGCTCGTTTGGAAACTTCTTGTAGACCTCACCAAAATATTGGCATATTTTGGCAAGTCTTCATTTTCCAGGAATTCTTATTACTTGTAGTATGTATGTGCCTGGCTTTGCCTATGGTTTTAGGCAGAGATACCAAATACAGAGTGTCTTCATTCCATACAGTCTATGAAATAGTTAACAAAATTTTGACAACTAAATAAAGTGAATTATGAGAAGTGGTGTAACATACATATGAATTAATAACAGAAGCCCATATACAGAAACTAGACTTTCTTAGGGTATAAAGTTCCCAGGAGTGAGAAGATAGTTGAGTAGGTTATTAAAAGAAGAGTGATATCTTAAAGTGGAGAAATCTTTTGACATTTCTGGCATAACAAATAGACAAACAAAATCAGAATGGTATAAAGTTATATGTTTGGGAATTGTCAGATAATCTTATATAGCTATTAATAGAACATGAGGGTTATATAATAGAAATGTTGAAAAATGCAATCATAGTTGTGACATATACATAGGTAGTCCTGATAGCAAGCCCAGGGATTTTTCCTGCAGTGTGCCTTTTAATGTTATGCTTAGTAAAGGAGTAAGGCAATTAAATTTTAACTAACATGTCACTCTAAACCTCAAACTAACATTTTAAAGTTATTAGCCTTGATTTTATGAATACATAATCTAAGATGCACTGAGATTAGTGGATTTTATAAATTCATGTAAGTTTTGAAGAGAGATTTAAAACTAGGTTTATATAATTAAATATCTACTGATTTGATTAAGTCTTCTTTAATGGAGGATAATTTTGGTAAGGATGATTGGGTAAAGAGGAAAATCTTTCAGAGTTGAATGAGGAAATATACATTCTTATTACGAATAAAAAATATATAATGCTGAAAGAATGCTTCAATATTGATGCTTATTCCTTACATATTTAAATAGATTTATTTGGAAGAAATTGATCCAAATCTATTAAAAAATGGATTCTATTTTTGAGAAAATATCAGGTAAAATTTAGAGTAGTAGTAGGAAAATTTATTGCCTTCTCTTTTTTGCACTCCATTATAATACTTAGTCCAGATTCAAACAGAACTTTCCAAATAAAATGTATAGAGGCTCTACCAGTTAGATGATTTACCAATAGAGAAATCTGTAGAAGGAACATTTCTTTATATTTGACATCAACTCCTGTATTCAAATGTTTGCACTACTGAAAAAGTAACATTCTCTCTCACATAATACAATAAGAGAAGCTTATGAAAATTTTTGAATAAATGATGAAATTCAGAATTAGGGTTACTGGACAAAGATGGTCATGTATCTATTTGGAAATCTGAGTAGGTGCCTACATAGGTGTACACTGGAAGACACCATCACAGAAATAGAGTGCCTACAACTTCTGGGTGCGTATTCACTTATAAACTCATTTGATTGGCAATTTGATGTATTAACAAACTAGCCTAAGTTTGAATTCATTTCATCAATGGCAATTAAGGCATTTCTTCCATATATGTATCCACTGGTTCTCTAGTCAGCCTTTAGATGGCTCCCAAAGATTCTGAATGCTTCCTGATACTCAAAACGTCTTTATTATATTTTCACAACCTTGTGGTGTCACTTTCAACACTACATATGGCTAACCTGTATAACAAAAAAAAAAAAAAAAAAAAGATATAAAAGAAATGAAGGTTGGGATTTTTAAGCCTCGTCATAAAAGACATTATAGTGTTTGCATTGCTCTTTTAGATCAGTTGCTTTGGGGGAGAAACAGCTAGAGTGTCACAAGGACATTCAGAAAGTCCTGTGGAAAGAGTTGGAGAAAAAATATGCCTCCTCCCAACAAAGAGAAGTATTTGCTAGGCATCTGAGTGAACCACATTTGAAATGAACCCCTCAGCCCCAGAAAAACCTTCAGATGTCTGTAAAGGCAGACATCTTGACCGACATCTTGACTGCAGCCTCCTGGGAATAGGAGACCCTGTGCCAAACACACCTATGTAAGCTGCTCCCAGATCCTTGATGCATAGAAACTGTGAGCTAATAAATGTTTCCTATTTTTTAGCTGCTAACATTGAGGGTAATTTGTTATGCGGCAATAAGTAACTAGTACAACTGGCCTAACTGTTCAGGTTAGAATCTTGCACAGAGGTATTTCACTTTCTATTAAAAATGGGTTAGTCATATTAAATTAAAGTTGGTCACTGCCTCCAAGCTTACATTTTATGTAGAAAATGTCTCAGGTCAGCCAACAGTCTCCTAACTGCTTCAATCTGTTTCTCAATAACAATAATAATGCCATTTACTAAGGTGTTATTATTGCTTAAAATTTCATTATGTTTTATGTGATGATGGATTTAAAGCAAAATAGTACTCTTATGTTTAGAAAATGGGGTTGCTGTTTTAATGTTATTCTAATCATTATATCATAGATATTTCTACACAAGTCTTACAAACAGACACTAAATGCCTTCTTCACTCTTACAGGTCCTTCTTGACTAATAAATTATTTCACCTTTCTTTTTCTTGGGTGAGGCCCAGACCTCAGTATGTATTAAATATTAGAAAAATGGGGATGACTTTCTTTGTACTATATCCAGTGGAAGAAAAATAATGCTTCTGAAATGGCTCATTACTTTAGAATTGTTCCAAAAACAAAACAGACACGTGCACACACACACACACACACACGCGGGCGCACATACACATATAGAGTTGTATATCACCCCAGCCTACCTTTTTTAGCTTTATAAATAATTAGCCCTTGAGTCCAAGAAGAGAAATGTTAACTCTGGGAAATGCCAGGAAACTAAGGCCATCGATAATAAACAATGTGGGTAGAATTTTGACAATGATTGAAGGAGCTAGTTTTAATAATCCATAATTACGACTTTTATTTCAGTGGAAGGAAAGATTTAATGTGGTCTGAAATGACAACCTGCTCTCTGCAGTCTTTGGTTGCTATTTTGGCTGAGGAACATGTGGAAGGGTTGGGTTGGACTAAGGCAGGTATTTCATTCAGCACTCAGAATTAATTGTACCAAGGCACTGGCAATGTAAAGTATAAGAAAGAGCTGAGAAGCTGCAAACGTCTACCTGCCCCAGGGGCTGGCTCATGGAGCATTCTAGTCACAGTGTTGTTGTGGCTTTGCCCCTGTCTGTCTGCTGATGTGAAGCAGATCCATGGCGCAGCATCAGTGCCCACGCTGTGGTTATTACTTATAATGCAACACCAATAAAATAGAGAGAAATATCAATGACAGGACAGCTGTGTAATGAGGTGAAAGTTAAGGAGTGTTAAACTGTGCTAGACATTTCTATTTGCTGGTGTTAAATCATGCTGCCTGCTTCAAGTGCTCTCCCTACGAAAGGCTGGTGCACAGTGTTGTTCTCAGGCAATTTATGAAACCTAAGAGTGGCTTGCATGCCTAACCTGGGAGGTGGGTTGCTTGCAGCCCTGTTAATAGCAGCCCCATAATAAACCACAATTGACCACAGTACAAACAATCCATCTTCCCCATTTGTCCCACAGACCCCACAGTTTTTTTCTTTCTAGTCAGCCATGACTGTCATATTATTAGTTGATTTATCCCTAAAACAACACAGAGTCTTGTACAGATGTGTAGAAACAGATTTCTCCCACATCTTTCTTGTTTCTTCACCATGGACCCGACTGGAAGGGAGAAAAGCATGACATGTCTTTATTTTCTCCTGTATCAGACATGAGAGGAACACTCATCATTCCCACTAGCAACTTGCCAAATGATGTGGCGCTTACTTTATCATTCAGCTCATATTTATTGAGTCTCAATAATAATGTCATGGGCTCTGTATATAGTGGTAAAGGGGAGATACATATGGCTCTTGCTTTTTTAAAGTTTCAACTTGGTAGGAGAGACATATTTCAACTCTAATAAATGTTATAAATGGAAAAATTTAGGAATACTATGTGAATAGATGTCAAAGAGCAGAAGCTATTCTAGGAGATTTCAATCTGATATAAAGTCAAATGCTACCTCATTTTTAAAATCTGATTTTTGTTTTTATGTGTGCATGGGAATCACAGTGTAGTGGTGATATAATAGTTAGAATAAGCCAATTAATATGGTTTATATAAGACTTTGTTATGACCAAGAATACCATCATCTGTTTGGAAATGTTTATCCAAAGCAAGAGGCAGAGCAGCGTGCTTCCAGTAACAGTTTCAGTAATGACTCTCAATCTTGGCTGCATATTAAAATTATCTGGAGAGCTTTTAAAAATCTGATGCCTAGGCCACCCCCAAAACCAATTAAAATGGAATCTCTAGGGGTGAGACCCAGACACCACTGCTCTTTAAAACTCCCCAGGTGATTCCAGTGTGCAGCCAATTTAAGAACCACTGAGTTATAGGCTTCCTAGGTTTTCCAATATTCCCTACAAGGACCTATGGCTGCCAATTTTACCACTTTCAGAGGAAAAAAAAAATCACCAGGTGCAAGAAGCTTCTCTTTGCCATCCTAGGGAGTTTTAACTACATTTTAAATAATTAAGGTATAATTACAGTGTAAAATGCACATAGCTTAAGTTTAGAGTTCTATGAATTTTGACAAAATATATACTCATGTAATAAGCACATTCATTGAAATATATAACATTGGCATCACCTTAGAATGTCCCCCAGTGTCCCTTTTCATTCTCTAGACATTTCTATTTATTGGTGTTAAATTATGCTGCCTGCTCCAAGTGCTCTCCCTGTGAAAGGCTGATGCACTGACTTGTTTACAGATTTTTGTCCCCACTAGAGATGAAATATACCCTAATTTCTGTTCCATAGATTAGTGTTGACCATTCTTGGACTTTATAAAAGTGGAATCATACACTATGTACTCTTTCGTTCTGGCTTCTTTCCCTAGGCATAATGCTTTTGGGATTCATCCATGAGGCTGGATGTAGCAGTAGTTTGTTCCCTTTGTTGCTGAGTGGTGTTCCATTGTATGGTTATATCACAATTTATTTATTTTCCTGTTGGACCTTTGCTTTGTTTTCAATTTTGTTAGTAAGTATAAATAAACCACAGTAAGCATTCTAGTTCAAGTTTGTGTGAGCATATTTTTATTTTTATTTTTTGTATATAGCTAAGTGTAAAATTGCTGGTCACAGGGTAGTTGCATATTTAACTTTAAGAAATTGTCAATTTTCCACAATGCTTGTACCATTTCATAATCCTCCTAGCTGCTCTGCTTCTTCTCTAATTTTTGGTATTGTAAATTTGTTTGGATGATTGGTTAAATTTAGTCATCCTCTCAAGCATTAGAGGATGTGTTAAATAACTTTTATTTTATTTGCCATTTGTGGTGGCTAATGATGTTGGGCATTTTCACATGTTTATTGGCCATTTGTACATTTTTTGGGAAAAGCGTCTACATAAAACTTTCCCTCTTCTTTTGTATTTTTTATTGTCTTTTAATCATGGTTTTTCAGTTTTTTAATATCAATATCAGGTTTCAGAATATATATCATGAATATTTTCTTCTAATCTGAGACTTGCTTTTTCATTTTTTTCATGGTGTCTTTTGATTAACAATAGTTTTTAATTTTGGTAAAGTCTATTTTTAAATTTTTTGTTTATAATTATTGATATTTGTTTCTCTCTAGGAAATCTTTGCCTATATCAAGGATGCAAAGATGTTTTACTATGTTTTCTTCTAGAAGCATATATTTTTTAGCTTTTATGGTTAAATTGACACGTCATCTCAAATTATTTTTGTGCATAGTGGTAAGCATGATTCAAGATTGTATTTTTTCTTTAATTAGTTTTCAATATCTAGGGGTCCAGTGTCACTCATTTAATAGATTCTTCTGCCTCTATTGAATTACATCTGTTTGTCTAAAAAAAGGAAAAAGCTTGTATCTGTATGCTCCTATTTCATAAATATCCTTATGTCACATTGTATTGATCACTATTAAATTTATAGTAAATTTTGAAAGTGGATTGTAGAAATTTTCCAAATTTATTCTTTTCCGTGTTTGTTTAGACAAACTGAAATCAATAGATTTTCATTAGTATTAGCTTGTCAGTATCCACAAATAAGCCTGTTGGGATTTTTATCTTAGTTACTTTATGAATAATTTAGGGTGAATTAGCGTCTTTAACAATGTTAAATCTTCTCAACAATGCTTTGTACTTTTTTTCTTGTGCTAAATTTGTTTCTAAATATTCTATTTGTTTTTTATGCTATTCTAAATGTAATTAATTTTTTTAATTGCATATTCTGTTTGTTACTCATATGTAGAGATTAATTGAACTTTTATATGATCATGTGTAGTATAACAGTGGTTTGGTCAATCAAAGACCACATAATAATGGTGTAAAACTACCTTTAATGCCAATTAAAGGCATAAGATTATCATACTGTATTATTATTGTAATAGTCCCATAAGATTATCATACTGTATGATTATTGTACCTTTTCTATCTTTAGATACACCAAACTCGCCATGTGTTACAACTGACTATGGTATTGAGTACAATAACGTGTACATGTTTGAAGCCTAGGAGCAATAGGTCATACCTCATAGCCTAGGTGTGTAGCAGGCTGTATTATATAGGTTTTCATAAATACTTTCTATGATATTCACAAAATAATGCAATCACCTAACAATGAATTTCTCAGAGCATATCCCCATCATTAGGTGATGCATGACAGTATTTAACCATATATCCTGACCTCTTGATGAATTCACTTACTGGATCTAGTGGGGAGTTTATGGTATAGATTCCTTTGCTTTTGTACATATATAATCATACCATCTATAAGTAAAGGCAGTTTTACTTCTTTTTTTTTTCTGTTACTTATCTCTTTTATTTCCTTTTCTTGACTATTTCCTTAAGTAGTCCCACATATGCAATGCTAGATGGAAGAGAAATGGTGTGCAGGAGGGGGAAGATGGCTAACTTAAATCCTCCAGTGATCACCATATTCAACAACTATGCACACACAGCAACACCTTCAGAAGAACCATAATTTATGTGAGTGCTCATACTACCTGGTTTTAACATTATGTCAAAGAAAGAAGGATAGAGGAGGGAAGAAAAGACAGTCTTTCATTGCCTTATGCCACCCTTCCAGTAGGCAGAGTAGACAGAGAATCTGTATGTGAGGGCAGGGCAAGTAAAGTGACTGTGAGAGTTTGCATTGAAACTCAGGGTTGCCGTGGCACACAGCATAGGAAATTTTGTCAGTGCTCACAGAGAGAACATTTAGAGTGGCCAGCCAGAGAGAAATTCTCCACCAGGGAAAAAAAAAAAAAAAAAAAAAAAGCCCAAGTCCTGGGTAGCCTCACGACTGGCTGACAAATAGCAGCTTGGGGCTTGGACTAAATTCATAAGGCAGTTGAGCCACAAAGGGTAGGGAACTTGGGCAATTCCTGCAGCTGTGCTGGCTCAGAGCCAGTGGGCTTGGGGTACACATGACCCAATGAGACATTAGCAGTGGCAGCCAAACCAGTGACTGTGTCACCTTGCCCCATCCCTCAACTACAGGCAATGTGGTTCAGGGAGTCTTCTTCTACTTGGGGAAAGGAAAAAGAAAAGTTCAGAGAGCTTTGTTTTGCAACTTGGCTACCAGTACCGGTAAAATAAAGTACCAAGTAGATTCTTAAAACCCTTGAGTCTAGGCCTTAGTTCCTCCCCTGGGCCAGAAGGAGACGTGCTTTCCTAAAGGGAAGGAGCCAGTCCTGGTATGATTAAATACCTATTACCTAAGGAGCCCTTAGGCTTGGAATAAACATCAGAGGTAGCCAGACAACAGTCAGCACTGAGTGATACTGGACTGACTTTGTGTATGACCTGGTACTGGTGGCCTCAAGGGAGTGTGTACCTCACTTCTCCCCCAACTCCAGCAACCCAGCACAGAGAATGAGGGAAGAGTAAGAGGCTTTACATGGTAATGTAGAGGATTTTTTTGTATTTTACCCAAGTCTACCAAAGTAGTACCACCAGGGGTTTGCAAGAGTCACAGCATTACTGAGCTTGGGTCACACCCAAGCTGCAGTGAGCAGAGACTGAGATCACAACATTTAATTCCTTTTGATTATCTGGAAAGCCTTCTCAAGATGGATGGGTTCAAATAAGCAGAGACTGTGAAGGTTAAAATAAATACCTAATCATTCAATGCTCAGACATTGATGAAAATCCATAAGCATCAAGAAGACACAGAAAAATATGACCTCACCAAACAAACTAAATAAGATACTCTTGGAACAATCCTGGTTCTATTAAGATATGTGCCATTTAATACAAAAAATTCAAAATAGCTATCCTGAACAAGCTCAATGAACTTAAAGGCATCACAGAGAAGAAATTTAGAAGCCTATTAGAGAAATTTAACAATGAGATTGAAATAATTAAAAAAGAAATGATGGAGCAGAAGAATTCAATTCACAAACTAAGAAATGCGTCTGAGCAGAATTTATCAAGCAAAAGGAAGAATTAGTGAGCTTGAAGACAAGCCATTTGAAAATGCACAGTCAGAAGAGAAAAATATAAACTAAAAAAAGAATGAAGTACAACTATAAGATCTAGAAAATTTCTTCAAGATCTAGGAGTTTGCCTTAAAGGAGGAAAATCTTTAAGGCAAATCTAGGAGTTTACTTTAAAGAAGAGGTATATAGAGAGATTGGGGTAGAAACTTTATTCAATGAACTAAAAACAGAACTGTCCAAACCTAGAAAAATCCTTTGAAGTTATGTGACACACTGGTAACAGAAAGAACATAAATACAGAACACTCTGCTATAACTGTGGTGTATATAACACTCATACAAGGAGACTAAAAGGAAACTAATAAAAAAAAAAACCCGACTTTTTGCAAGATATTATAAAAATACATGGATGGAAATAACGAAAAGTAAAATCTTGGGGAGGGGAAGACGGTCAAAGGGTGGAATTTCAGTTAGATTTCTCTTTGCTTATTTATTTCTTTGTTTGTAAGTAGAACTGTCATATGTTCAATGTAATTGGTTATAAAATGTTTTTGGCAGGCCTTATGGTAACCACAAGTCAAAAAACCTACAACAGACAAAAAAATAAAGAGCAAGAAATTAAAACATATTACCTGCAAAAATCATTTTCAACAAAAAGGAAGACAGGAAGGAAGGGAGGAAGAGAGGATAACAAAACAACCAGAAATCAAATAATAACACAACAGTAATAAGTTCTTACCTATCAGTAATGACATTGAATGTGAAATGACTACACTCTCCAATCAAAAGACATAGAGTGGCTGAATGAATAAGAAAAATAAGAGCCAAGTTTATGTTGCTGCAAGAAACACTTCACCTATAATGACACATGCAAATTGAAAATAAACAGAAAATGATATTCCATGTAAATGGAAACCAAAAGAACAGGAATAGGTGCACTTCTATCTGATAAAATAAATCTTAGAAGAAGGTCATTATGAAAATGATAAAAGAGTTAATTCAGCAAGAGGATATAACAACTCTAAATATCTATACGCCCAAAACTGGAACACTCAGATATATAAAGCAAATATTATCAGAGCTAAAGAGGGAGACCACAATCATTGTAGACCACAACACTCCACTTTCAGCATTGGACAGATCATCCAAAAAAGCCAACACAGAAACATTGGATTAAACCTGTACTATAGACCAAATAGACCTAATAGATATTTACAGAATCTTTCATCCAACTGTTGCAGAATATATGTTCTTCTCTTTAGCTCATGGGTCATTCTAAAGCATAGTTCACATGTTAGACTACAAAACAAGTATTAAAAAATTCAAAAAAATTGAAATCATATCAAGTATTTTCTCTGACCTCAATGGAATATAAATAGAAATCAGAAACAAGAGAGGAATATTAAAAAATACTCAAGCACACAAAAATTAAATAATATGCTACTGAATGACCAATGGTACAATGAAGAGATTCTGAAGGAAATTTAAAAAATTTCTTGAAACAAATAAAAATGAAAAGATAACATATCACAATCTACACGAATCAGAAAAATCAGTAATAAGAGGAAAGTTTATAGCAATAAGTGCCTATATCAAAAAAATAGAAAACATTCAAACAACCTGAAAAATGCATCTCAAAGAACTAGAAAAACAAGAGTGAACAAAATCCCAAATTAGTAGAAGAAAAGAAAGACTAAATATTAGAGAAGAAATGGATGAAACAAAGAAAAATACAAAACATCAACAAAATGAAAAGTTTTTTTTTTTTTTTTTAAGATAGCAAAACTGATGCACTTTTATCCAGACTAAGGAAGACAAAAAGAAAGAAGACCCAAATAAACAAAATCAGAGACATAAAAGGAAACAATACAAATAATAATGCTTAAAGCTAAAGGATTGTTAGAGACCAATAGGAGGAACTATATGGCAACAAAATGGAAAACCTAGAATAAATGGATAAATTCCTATACAGATACTGTTTACCAAGATTGAACCAGGAAGAAATCTAAAATCGGAATAAATGAATAAGAAGTGACAAGATAAAGGCAGCAATAAAAAGTCTCCTATTAAAGAGGGGCCCAGGATCCAATGGCTTCACTGCTAAATTTGACGAAGCATTCAAGGAAGATGTAATGTTAACCTTATGTAAAACCATTCCAAAAAATTGAGCAGGAGGGAATACTCCCAAAGTCCTTTCACATTCAATGTTATTACTGTTAGGTAAGAATTTATTACTGTACGAGGCCTGTATCATCCTGATACCGGAGCCAGATAAAGACACAACAACAATTAAAAATTGGATATCTCTGATGAATTTAGACACAAAATTTCTCAACAAAATATTGGCAAATTGAACTCAACAATAAATTATCCCAGGATGCTCAGATGGTTCAACAGAATTGACAGAAGAAAGGACAAAAACAATATGATGATTTTAATAGATGCTGAAAAGTATTCAATAAAATTTTTATCATCTTCTTATGATAAAAATCCTCAAAGAAAAATTGGGTGTGTAAGGAACTCACTGCAACATGATAAAAAGCCATATATGACAGATCCACAGCTAATATCATACTGAATGGGGAATCACTGAATACCTTTCCGCAAAGGTCTACAACAAGATAAGGATTCCTACTTTAACCACTATTATTCCCTATTGTACTGGAAATTCTAGCTATAGCAATCAGACAAGAGAAAGAAAGAAAGGGTACTCAAACTAGAAGTCAAATTATCCTTTTTTGCAGAAGATACCATATTATATATGTATCTAGAGAAAACTACTCCCCCCAAAACTATTTAGAATAGATAAACAAATTCAATAAGTTTGCAGGATACAAAATCAAAATATAAAAAATCCACAGAATTTCTGTCCACTATAAATGATATAAAAAATAAACCATGAAAGTAATCCTATTTACAATAGCTATAAATAAAATAAAAATATACCTAGAAATAAACTTAACCAAGAAGTAAATTTATTCCTGGTTTGCTGAAACTTTTTTTTTTTAATCATGAATAACTTTGGTATATGTAATAAAATCCTTCGTTGAATTTACTAAAGTAGTCAGATGATTTTTCTTCTTTAACCTTATAGATGAAGATTTGTCTTATTTATTTTTTAATAACTTCAAGCTCTCTGCTTCACATCTCTGGATTGTACTTTTTTTATTTTAATTTTATTTTTTTTTTATTAAATCATAGCTGTGTACATTAATGCAATCATGGGGCACCATACACTGGTTTTACAGACCGTTTGACACATTTTCATCACACTGCTTAACATAGACTTCCTGGCATTTTCTTAGTTACTGTGTTAAGACATTTACATTCTACATTTACTAAGTTTCACATATACCCTTGTAAGATGCACCGCAGGTGTAATGCCACCAATCACCCTCCCTCCACCCAGCTCCCCCCCTTTCCTCTCCCTTTCCCCCTTTTAAACTCCAATAAAACAAACAAACAATAACAATAACAACAACAAAAACCCTGTGGAACTGACCTTCAACTTCTCTGACAGTAAGTTTATAGCAGAATCAGTCTAAGGCTAGCATCTGCAACAGGGATAAATGAGACTTATGTATGGACCATGTGATTTATGGAGAAATTTTTATCTGAACAAACTGTGACTTATACAAAAATATACCAAATCTCAGAAAAACCTTGAATTTAAGGCCAAGATATTCATAAATTACATCAAAGATATTTAAATAAACGATTGTCTTCTCTCCATTTTCTACTCTTCTTAACCCATGGTCTTTAAATTATATGTTTTGGTAATCTAAAAAGTCTCTTTGAAATGTGCTCCATTTTCAATTTTGTGGCTATTGGCATTTAGAATTAACAAAATGGATATATGACCCCAAACAGCCCAGTGCCCTTTTCTAAAAGATTCAAATCCAGTAGAGGTTGATCTTGTTGCATGTGGATCAGTAGTTGTTTGATTCGAAGTATCTCTAAATGCCCTGAATTACCAGTTTTTGGAATTATTTTAGGTAATAGAAAAATAATGCAGAGAGAGTAGGAGTTCATTGGAGGAGAGTAGGCTTGAATTAGATCTATAAGTCTCTGATTCTCTGCTATGCACACCAACTACAGGCAGAGAGAAACATCCACCATTGGTTATAAAATTCCCAAGAGTCTTAACTTGGCCAAGAGTAATAGAAGTAGAAGCCTTCAAAATTAGTATTGTGGAGAAGATACAAGATGAAGCTCAGAGCTCATTAGCTGCCTTCTTGATTTTATTCTCTTCCCTTTATCAGTTAACCTCATCAAAATGTTATCATTGTTGGTTTCTATTTGCTGTTAAACAGTGTTTGATCCAAAGCTTTGAAAGCTGTTTTCTGGGAGAAATTAAAGATCTCTGAATGAATCACCATTACCTAGTAGTTGTTTTCTGACTTCAATTACTATAACAATTGTATCTATCTATCTATCTATCTATCTATCTATCTATCTATCTTTTATTTAATTATTTTGAGACAGAATCTCACTCTGTTACTCTGGGTAGAGTGCTATGGCATCATCATAGCTCACAGCAACCTTGAACTCTTGGGCTCAAGTCATTCTCTTGCCTGAGCCTCCTAAGGAGCTAGAACTATGGGAATGTGCTACCATGCTTGGCTAATTTTTCTATTTTTAGTACACAAGGTCTTACTTTTGCTCAGGCTGGTCTCCAACTCTTGGCCTCAAGTCATCCTCCTCCTCTGCCTCCAAAATTGCTAGGATTACAGGTGTGAACCACCATGTCCAGAAATATTTATTATATTTTAAATATAATTTTATTTAATATTATAAATACTGTGATAAAATCATCTATAGAACTTTCTAGGTACTTAAGAAGATTTATTAACTAATGTAAGACTAAGGTGTTATAAAATGTGCCTTTTTTTTGCTTTCACTTAGTTTCAGAATTTTAGTTATATTGCATCTCTTTTATATCAAAAGAGGTAAAGACATTGGAGAAGTCTTTTATGGTTTTAATATGATCATGAAACTAGAGGAGAGAGAATGGAATGTAAATAGAGATTAAAAATAAGGAATATTGAGGGAAAATTACTCTGGGAGACAAATTTTGGAAAAGAGCAAATGATTTTTTGGGGGGGAAATGAAGCAGACTAAATGTTAATAAATAGTATTTTCAAAAAGGAAAAATCAGTTGAAATGACATGTGAAAAAGCAAGACCTAGTAAACTATTTTATGTTATAAGTTCTCTATGGAACAATATGAAAAATTAGCAATTGGCATTGAAGTGCCTTTTTCTTCACCAGAAACTAAAGGTTCCCTTTAAGACAACACATACTAAAAATTAGCATTTCTTTATACTAACAACAATATGAAAAAAACTCACTACCTGATTTACTATAGCTACCATCCCATATCTACCTAGAAATAAATTAACCAAGGAGATGAAATAGAAGAATATTAAAATATTGATGAAAGGAATAAAATATACAAATGAATGGAAAACTGTCCCATGTTCATGTGTTAGTGGAATTAATATTGTTAAAATCTCTGTACTACCCAAAGCTATCTACAGATCAAATGCAATTCCAATCAACATTCCAACAATATTTTTCCACAGAAATAGAAAAAAAATTCTAAAAATTGTATAGAACCACAAGACTCCAAAAAGCCAAAGCAATCTTGACCAAAAAGACTAAAGCCAGAGGCATCACACAAGCTGACTTCAAAATATCCTACAAAGCATGGTACTTGCATAAACATAGACACATAGACCAATGGAACAGAATAGAGAGCCCATAAATCAATCAACTTATTCACTGTCAATTGATTTTCAGCAAAGATGCTGACAACACACAATGAGGGATGGATGGTCTCTTTAATAAATGTTAATGTGACAAGTGCATATCTACAGGAAGAAGCATTAAACACTTACCTGATATCATACACCCCCAAAACCCTCAAATGAATTAAAGACTTAAGATGGGAAACCATAAAACTACTAAAAGAAAACATGGAGGAAAAGCTCTATTACATTTGTCTGGACAATAATTTTTTGGATATGAGTCAAGAAGCACAGGCAACAGGAGCAAAAATAGATGAATGAAAGTATTTGAAGGTAAAAGCTTGTTTCTGTGGAAACAATAAATAGAGTAATAAGACCACCTATGTTATTGGAGAAATTATTTTTAACCTCTACATCTGATAAAAGGTTAATATCCAAAACATATAAGGAATTTACATAACTTAATAACAAGTAAACAATTTTTTCATTTAAAATGGTCAAAGGTAAATTCCCAGATATTTCATCTTCCTTGGCACTACTGTAAAAGGAACAGAGTCCTTGGACAGTGCCTGAGGCTCAAAGGAGTAGGGCGCTGGCCCCATATGTCAGAGGTGGTGGGTTCAAACCCAGCCCTGGCCAAACACTGCAAAAAAAGAAAGGAATAGAGTCCTTGACTGTTTTTTCAGCTTGACTGTTAGTGGTGTATATAAAAACTAACACAATAATTAACAAATGAGGTGAGGGCTATATTAACCAGTACGATGTAAGCATTCCAAGTTGTATATAAAATCAGCACATTGTACCCCATAAATGCATTAATGTATACATGATCTACCTCTTTACGATTTAATTTAAAAAATAATTTAAAAAATAAATAAAATGGTCAAAGGACCTGAATAAAAATTTTCCAAAAGAAGACATAAAAATGGCCAGCAGGTATATGAGAAAATGTTCAACATCATTAATCATCAGAGAATTGAAAATTAAAGCTACAAAAAAGATACCACCTTATACCTGCTAGGATGTTTAATTATCAAAATGATGAAAGATAAATGTTGGAGGGGATGTATAGAAAAGCAGATACTTGCACATTGTTGGTAGAAATGTAAATTAGAACAGCTATTATAGAAAATAGTATAAAGATTCCTCAAAAAAAAAATAAATAAAAATTGAGCTATCATGTAAGCCAGAAATCTTATTACTGGGTATATATCTGAAGGAAATGAAAGTGGTATCTGAGACAAATACCTATATTCCTATGTTCATTGTAGCATTATCTGCAACAGCCAAGACATGGAATCAACCTAAGTGTCCACTGATGGATGAATGGATACGGAAAATGTTGTATATATACACAATGGTATATATACACAGTTTTAAAAAAGAAGGAAATCATCTTTTCCTGTGACATAGATTAACTTGGAGGACATTATGCTAGTGAAAAAAGCCAGGCACAGAAAGATAAATGCTGCATAAATTCACTTAGAAGTGGAATCTTAAACAAAACAAAACAAAACTGAACTCATAAAAGTAGACAGTAGAATGGTAGTTATCAGGGTTTGGGGGCAAGAATTTTGGGGAGATGTTGCTCAAAGAATATAAAAATGTTCTTTGAGAAGGAATAATTCAAGAGATCTATTGTACAACTTGATGGCTATGGTTAATATCAATATATTATTTTCTTAAAAATTACTAAGAGTAGATTTTAGGTGTTCTCCCCACAAAAAAGTAAGTATATGAGATAATGGATAGCTAATTAGCTCAATTTAGCCATGGCAAATAATATACGTATTTTAAAACATGTTGTACATGATACATATGTAGTTTTGTTTTTCAATAAATACGTACATAAAATCAAAACAAAAACCACAAATGACCACCACAGACAATTAGGTATAAACAGGGGACTGCTGATTGCCTGAGTGTTAGGCAGTTCTTTTGTCTTTTTATCTTTTTATCTTTTTCTACTATTAACTAAATTATTATTTTATTTAATATTGGTCACAGATGATGATTCTTCTTTGAAAAAAGCAAAGTAGATACTAGTGTTCATAATAGAGCAAAACAGTAATCACTGACCTTCTTTTAACCTATGGTTCCTTCTTTTTTTTCTGGTTTTATATAAACATTTGACATATTTTTATCACACTGGCTAACATAGCTATGGTTCCTTCTTTAAGGTGTAGATGAAACTGAGGAGAGAAACAATCTCTGGTATTTGGGGAATAGAGCGCAAGTTTAGACAACAGAAAAATTCTCTTTTAAACTGTTACCTGCTATTTTACTAATGAACAGGTAAAATGCTTTTACAACTTTCTAGCTTTTGTAAATCTATAGTAAATGCCTTGGTTAAATAAGGTAACCAATAAAAAATTGATTTGGGGAAATATAGATACTCCATAAATGTGTTATTGTTATTTCAAGGCATAAAGTATAGATTATAATTATAGAGATAACCTGAAGTAAAAGTTGTATACTTTCAAAGTGAGTATGAATAACTTAGTGTTTATGTGGCCTATTTTGTTATATCCAAAAAAGACATTGCTAATCTGACCACAAAATGAGAAAAATACAGCTCCCACAGAGATAACAGAACCAAGAGTAAGTAAATCATATACTTGTATCAGTACAAGTATTCATAGCCAGTTGGTGTTAACGTTACTCAAGAATTACAAGTCATCCTCAAATGTAGACTGAGAACTTAAATGTTGCAAAAAGATATTCAGGATAGTCATTCTTTACTCATTTAACATACTCAAACTATAAAAGAAATTCAATTCTGTGAATGGTAATCAAGTCACTTTTGTAGAGTCCATGTAACATTCATCTCTGTCAACTACTTGTGTTTCTGCCAAATAACAAATACTACATTGTTTACTGATATGTAAGAGGATCTATGTTCTGATGACCACCAAGAAAGAGTCTTGCTACAAATACTTGTTAGAAAGATTTTACTCAGTATTAATCAAAAATCAATGAGTATCAATAAAGCCTTATGGAATCCTATAAAAACTAGGTTTTCAGGAGTTCCTGAGGTGTATGTGTATTTCTTTTTACATCATCATTGCAGTTTTTTACAATTCAATGTTAAATGTTATACACAATACTGCAGTCAGCATCTTTCTCACAGCATCTTCTACAAGAAAAAAAATAAGGACTTTTGTTTGATAACTTAAATATAACGCAGAAAATATCAAAACAGAGGAATTTTTTAACAGGAAATAAAAAATGCTTGAGGAAGCAGGCCAGAAACAAACATTGTACATGAAATTCTAGTTGCCATTGTGTGGTTATCAGGGCCATTGTTCTCACTAAAAGATTTAAGTGACTCAGCTACAGTGGTATGTGTAAACTATGGACGGTTTTTATGGTAGTTAGTGGTATTTTTACTTAATATCAATAAATAGTAACACCTATCACGTTAATAATTTAAATCAGAAAAAATTATTTTAGGAAATAAACTATGGCTATCCCAAAATTAATATCAACAGCATCCTCTGGAGGCTTACAGGAAATGTCAAAGGAAAAAATAGACATTCACCCAGATACACTGAATATGCATTTAAACAAGATCTCTAGGTGAGTTTTATACTCTAAAGTTTGAGAAACAAGGTTTCTAGTTTCTTTATTTGCATTGGGGAAAATGTTCAGGCTTTCTACTGAATTCTCAAACCTTCCTCATCAACCCAATTTGTGGCAAAATTTGGAGAGTATTTGCAATTTATTTACTTTTAATTTTTTTTTTTTTAAGGTTGTCCTATTTCAAAAGGGAAATGAGACCTCTGGGAGTAATGAGCTTTTATTTTTTAGAAAAACAAGGGTTCACCATCAGAGCAGAAGAGGCCAGGACCCAAAGGTCAGAAAGTTTGTTCTTTCTTGCCAGCCCAATTCTCAGTCACATGACTCATCATTCGGATCAAGAATTTGTTTCTGCACACTCTGGTAATGCAGGCAATCTTCAGTTTAGGAGCTGATTGTGGCCCATTTGTAAATTGGTGATTTGAAATTTTGAATTAATTTCCCCATAGAAACAGTATGATACTTGTTTTGTATGTAGGTTTCTGGGAAGCCTAATTGAAAACCTACCTAATTGGTAATGTACTAAGAAGTAAAGTGTTAGGAGGAATTGGGAAAAATGAAGCCTGTTAGAAAGGTTCAAATCTTGGCTCTACCAATATCTACCTCTTCACCTTGAGCAGTTATTTAACCTATTTATCGTCTGTAAATGCAATAATAATTACCTCAAAAAAAATCTCTGTAAAAAATGAAATGTGTATTAGATAACTTGCTGTTGAATTAGTTCACTCTGGATGATTGGCCATATAATAACAATTTAAGAGAAATTTTGTCATTTAATACTGGCAAGTATGAATTGGGATGCTTGATCCGTGGAGAAAGGGAGTGAAAATCCCAAGGAAGACTTAGAGAAAATGACACCAGGGCAAGTGAGGGGTTCTATTCATAGCATCACTTGGGTAGTAAGGACAAGATGTTTTAGCCTGAGGTCATGTCCTAGAATTACACATGTATGTAGAATACATAGTAGAAAAGAAGAGGTTCAATACAGTCGGGCTAAAGACTTTAAGAAACTACTTGTGGCATTTTCTTTTCTTTTCCCTTTCTCCCTTAAGTAGATCCCTCCATTTATTACATTTTGATATATTTGACCTACATCAAGCACATAGCAAAGACCAGTTCGAACCAAGAACTAGGGTTAAATAGAGAACCTGACAGTTTTGATTGGGGTCACCAGCAGCAAGGAAGAAAGTGGGGAGAAGTAAAACAACTGTCAATGTAGAACCCAGAGGGCAGGCTAACTCACGTGACCTTTTCATCACCAGCAATGAATACTCTTAAGTCGTAAGGTGACAGAGGTAATATATGTGCTACATTCTTGATATCCATTGTCACTTTGTGGTGAAGAGTCAATCTAGCATTCTACTTCAATTTGAACCAAAGGTGACCATAGGTCAGGGATAATATCTGGTTATATGTTGGCTTTTGATAGTTGACTTTTTCTTCTGGTGTCTTTGTGGTTATCTTTTGTTGACATTGTCATTTTAACAAACCCAAACTGTGTTTTCATTCACAAAGCCAAGCAAAGAATTGGGGCAATTATCTTCGTATCAGTAGTTCTGGAGCCATGAATTTGGCCAAAATTAGTGTGTTATTCTTGATATTTTCCATTATTTTCTTCTCTGTGTTGAAATTTTGCATTTTAAATGACAGCAATACAGAAACACATGTTTAAATGTATTACATCATAGAGTGAACGAACTAGAAAGTAAAATACATAATTTCTTGAATCAAATCACAGTGAAAGATCCATACACATGTGGACATTCAATAAAAGTTTGTTTACTGATTAGAGGAAACATCTAAAACAAATATAATTTTCCATTAAGTTTTCTAAACATATTTGAACATAAACATTGAGACTGGTAAACATTTATAGAAAATAAAATATCATAAATTTATAGAAAATAAAATATTATGGTTTATCTGAGAGCGTGACTGAGGGTGCAACAAGATTGTATCATATCTACTTGAAAATAAAACTGCAAAAGGTGCATTTGTGTTTTTGTATATCTTCTACAATTCCACAATTTTCTCCTGTGCAAGAATGAAATATGCATATATCATTTTGAGATACCAAACTTTGGGAAATGATTTCAATTTAATTCCATTCGATATGATATTGGCTGTGGGTTTGCTGTAGATGGCCTCTATCGGTTTAAGAAATCTCCCTTCTGTGCCTTTTGTCTTAAGTGTTCTGTGAATCATATCTTAATACAGCTGTCATAAATTCTATGTACATGTAATTAAGAACCTTGATG
>CAUYPK010060535.1:0-67834 GCA_963574355.1 Loris lydekkerianus | reverse complement strand
TGATTCCTCCTGCTTTGTTTTTATTTCTGAGTAATGTATTGGCTATTCGAGGTTTTTTCTGATTCCACATAAAACGAAGTATTTTTTCTCAAGATCATTAAAGTATGACAGTAGAACTTTAATGGGGATTGCATTAAAATTATATATTGCTTTGGGTAGTATAGACATTTTAACAATGTTGATTCCTCCCAGCCATGAGCCTTAAAGAAAGATGGAGACTTTACCTCTTTTATGTTTACATGGATGGAGCTGGAAAATATTCTTCTTAGTAAAGTATCTCAAAAATGGAAGAAAAAGTACCCAATGTACTCAGTCCTACTATGAAAGTAATTTAGGGCTTTCACATGAAAGCTATAACCCAGATATAACCCAATAATAGGAGGAAGGGGGAGAGGGAGGGAAGGGTGGGGGGAGGTGGGTAAAGGGAGCGGGATAGGTGGGATTACACCTGTGGTGCATCTTACAAGGGTATATGTGAAACTTAGTAAATGTAGAATGTAAATGTCTTAGCACAATAATTAAAAAAATGCCAGGAAGGCTATGTTAACCAGTGTGATGAAAATGTGCCAAACGGTCTATGAAGCTACTGTATGATGCCCCATGATCATATCAATGTACACAGCTATCATTTAATTGAAAAAAAATTAAAAATAAGAGAAGTAGAGCTACTGTAGGATTTGACCAGAGGAGTAACGTGACTTGAATTTTAAAATAATCACTATGTTTGCCCTACTGGTAGTAAGAGGATAATGGTGGATGTACAGAAAACTCTTTAAAAGCAATTGCAATGGTTCAGGCTAGAAATAATAGTGGCTTATTAACAGAGGTTCTGAGAAAGAGTGTGTGTGTGTGTCTGTGTTTAAATGCAGTGCCTAAAGGACTTCACAAAGAAAGTACCAAAGGACAAATTCAAGTAATTAGTCATGAGAAATCCAAAAGATGGAGTACCAACAACAACCTAGGGCAGGGTGATGCCTATGGAACAGTTTTAGAGGCAACAAAGGATGTCAGTTGTTCATTTTGTATGTTTAGGTATTAGACATCTATTAGGCATACAAATAGTGATGTTGACTGGATAATTGGGTGTATGAGTGAAATTTAGGAGATGTGAATTTCAGAGGCATAAAAACACAGATGGCATTTAAAGGCACAGGACTTGATGAGGCCATCAAGTGAGTGAGTGTGGATAGAAAAGAGGAACAAAGCCAGGGTCAGTGACTCACGTTGTGGGAGGCTGAGTTGGGTGGATCGCCTGAGCTCAGGAGTTTGAGACCAGTCTGAGCAAGAGTGAGACCCTGTCTCTACTAAAACTAGAAAAACTAGTTGGGCATGGTGGCAGGTGCCTGTAGTCCCAGCTACTCCAGAGGCTGAGGTAAAAGGGTCTCTTGAACCCAGAAGTTTGAGGTTGCTGTGAGTTATGATGACTCCATGACACTCTTGCCTGTGTGACAGAGTGAGACTGTGCCTCAAGAAAAAAAAAAAAAAAAGATGAATAAGGATGAAGCGCTGCGTGCACTTTTCATTCAGAAGTCCTCAAAGGAGGAGGAAGAAGTTACCAGTGGGGTGGGAGAAGCACGAAGGAACTGTGGTTTCTACAGGCCAAAGCAGGAGAGTACCCTGCTAAGCAGGACACGATGTCCATGGGATGTGTCACGTGCTGTGACTAGTCATGAACATGAGAAAAGACCGGACCAGACCATTATGTATAGAAACATGGAGGTCATCCATGAATGCAGTAAGAGCAAATTCAAGGGGGTGAGGGGTGAGGTAAGCCAGAGTGAAGGGACTTTAGGAGAGAAATGAAGGAATTGGGCTGGTGATAGTGAGTATATACAACTTTTTTGGAGAGTTTTTCTTCAAAAATAAAGAGATAGGTTATGGCTGGTAGTAGAAGTATGAGTAAGTGATATTTTACCTTTGGTGTAAAAATTGCCATCATGATTTTATTTTCATGAGAATATTTCAAAGAAGAGTGACAAACTAATAATACACACAAAGAGGGGAGAATTGCTAAAGGATATAAATCGATACAAGAGGGATTGGGACCTAATTCACCAGTGCAGGAAAGGGCATTAAATAATAATTTTTAATTTTTATGGTTTATTGATGACCTTGACATGTGGAGTCCCTGATTCTGCCCTCAAATCAATCTGTTGATTTTTATGTATACATCATGCTTCATAAAATTCCTGAAAGTTATTTATTTTGCTGTATGAGATCTCCTTTAGTTCTTGTTTTACTCTGTTCAGGCTGCTCTAACACAATTCCAAGATTTGGGTGGCTTAGACACAACAGAAGTTGATTTCTCATAGGCTGGGCAGTTCACAGTCAAGGTGCCGCAATTTGTTGTCTAGCGAGGCCCTGCTTCCTGGTTCACAGGCAACTGGGCTGTCTTGTGACTGTGTCCCAACATGGTGAAAGGGGTGAGGGAGCTCTAAAGGGGCACTAATCTCATTCATGAGGGCCCCACCCTCATGATCTAATCACCACCCCTAAAAGACCCCCCACCTTCTATTACCATCACCTTTGGGTTAGGTTTCAACATATGAATTTTGGGGAAACACATACTGCAGGTCAAATCTCAATTCTGGTTTTCAGTATACCTATATATACATACATATATGTGCAACGGAACTTCAGTCTGTCTCTTCCAAAGGCTCTATTTCATTATGAGATACCAGTTATAAGATTTTCCTTGTTATTCATTACTGAGGCCTAATTTTATACCATGATCATCTGTGATGCTGTCTCTGTGCACCTGCTCTCTCACCTATGGTAGCACCTCCCAAAACCTCACACTTCCTATAGTCACAGAAACTTCACACACTGCTCCTGTTCTGACTGATGTCTTCATATCCTTCAGGTATGAAGTGATTTCCTCAGGGAAACGCTTCCTTACCTGTGGGATGAGGATAACTCACACTTTCTTCATTTTTATTGCTATGGTTGATGTAAGGAGTTTTATTTTTAGTTGTAATTGACAAATTATAGTTGTATATATTTATGGCATCCAAAGGAATGTTATGATTCCTGAATACAATGTGGAATGACTAAATCAAACTAATCATTACTTCCATCATATTTTATGGTGAGAAAATTTGAAATTTACTCTCAGCACCTTTAAAATGTACAATGTATTATAATTTGCTATATTCACCAGGCTGTGCAATGTATCTCAAAAAATAAAACTTACTGCTCCTATCTAATAAAGCCTTTGTATTCTTGGCTGACATGTCTGTATTACCCTCCTCCAAACCCCATTTCCAGCACACCATTCTACTCTGCTTCTTTGAATTTGATTGTTTTAGATTCCACATATAAATGAGAACATGCAATAGTTGGCTTTCTGTGCAGCATAATTTTCTCCAATTCCATCCATATGGTCAAAAATAACAGAATTAATTTCCTTGTAAAGGCTAAACAGTGTTCTGCTTAACATAGTAAACACTACATGTTCTTTATCCGTTCCTCTGTTGATGGACACTTACTTTGATTCCATAACTTGGCTATTAGAATGGTGCGGCAATGAATGTGGAGATGCAGAGATCTCTTAAGTCTACTGATTTCAAATCTTTGGATAAATACTGAGCAATGGGATGGCTGGATCATATGATAATTCTAGTTTCAGTTTTTTCCATACATGTTTCTGTAATGGCTGCACTAACTTACCTTTTTTTTTTTTTTTTTTTGAGAGAGTCTCAGTCTGTCACCCTGGGTAGAGTACTGTGGCATCATAGCTCACAACATCAAAGTCCTGGCTTTGAGCAATCCTCTTGCCTCAGCCTCCCCGGTAGCTGAGACTATACACTCCCAACACAACAACCAACTAGTTTTTCTATTTTTAGTAGAGATGGGGTCTCATTCTAGGTCAGGCTGGTCTTGAACTCCTGAGCACAAGCTGTCAGGTGATCCACCTACCTCAACCTCCCAGAGAGCTAGAATTATAGGCTTGAGCCACTGCACCAAGCCATTAACTTACATTTTTACCACTGGTGTATACAAGTTTCCATTTCTTCACATTCATTCCAATACTCATAAGTCTTTCATTTTTTTGATGATAGTCCTTCTGATAGGTGTGAGATGATATTTTATTATGGTTTTTATTTGCATTTCCCTGATGATTAGTGATGTTGAGTACTTTTTTACATATCTCTTGGCCATTCATATGTCTTTTTCAGGCAAATGTCTATTCAGTTCCCTTGACTATTTTTTTTTTTTTTTTTTTTTGAGACAGAGTCTCACTATGTCACCCTGGGTCAAGTGCTGTGGCATCACAGCTCACAGCAACCTCAAACTCTTGGGCTTAACCAATTCTCTTACCTCTGCCTCCCAAGTAGCTGGGACTATAGGTGCCCACCACAACACCTGGCTATTTTTTTGTTGCACTTGTCATTGTTGTTTAGCAGGCCCGAGCCAGGCTCAAACTTGCCAGCCTCAGTGCATGTGGCCAGTGCCCTATTCACTGAGCTACAGATGCTGCGCCTCCCTTGACTATTTTTTTTTTTTTTTTTGAGACAGAGTTTCACTATGTCACCCTGGGAAGGGTGCCATGGCATTACAACTCACAGCAAACTCAGATTCTTGGGCTTAAGCATTTCTCTTGCCTCAGCCCCCCAAGTAGCTGGGACTACACGCGCCTGCCACAACACCCAGTTATTTTTTGTTGCAGTTGTTGTTTATCTGGACCAGGCTGGGTTCAAACCCACCAACTTCAGTGTATGTGGCTGGTGCCATAACCACTGTGCTACGAGCACCGAGCCTCCCTTGACTATTTTTAAATGAGATTTTTTTTCTATATAGTTATTTAAGTGTACTATACATTTTGGATATTAACCCTTTATCAGATGTAGAATTTGCAAATATTTTCTGTCATTTATAGATTTTGTCTTCACTTCATTGTTTACTATGTTATGAAAAAGATTTCTATTACATTTTGATGTAATCCCATTTGTTTATTTCTGCTTTCATTGCCTGTGCTTGTCGGGTAAAATATTAAAAGAAAAAAATCATTACTCAGAACCAGTGTCATGTAGTTTTCTTCCTCTGTTTTGTTCTAATAGTTTTACAGTGTCAGGTCTTATGTTTAAGTATGTAATCCATTTTGAGTTGTTTTGAGATAAGGGTCTAATTTCATTCTCCTGTGTGTGGATATCCAGTTTTTTACAGCACTAATTATTGAAGAAACCATTCTTTTTCCAATGTGCATAGTTGGCCCTTTGTAAAAAATTAATTATGTCTACATGAATAGGTTCTTTTTTGAGTTCTCTATTCTGTTCCATTAGCCGATGAGCTTATTTTTATGCCAGTAATATGAAGTTTTGATTATAGCTTTCTAGTATAGTATGAAATAGGGTAGTGTGATGACTCCACCTTTGTTATTTTTGCTCATTATTTGCCTTGGCTATATGGTTTTTTTTCTGATTACATATGAACTTTAGGATTTATTTCTATGACTATGAATAATAACATTGGACTTTTGGCAGAAATTGCATTGAATCTGTAAATCATTTTCAGTAGTATGGACATTTTAACAATACTATTCTTCCAGTCCATGAATGCAGGATATATTCTTACTCCTTTCTATCTTATTCAATTTCTTTTGTTAATGTATTATAGTTTTCTATGTATCGTCTTTCACCTCCTTGGTTAAACTTATTCCTAAACCTTTTATTTTTATAGCTATGGGGAATGAGATTGTCCTCTTGATTTGTTTTTCAGAATACAGTAGAATCTCCACAGTTGACCACCTCCCTACATTAACCATTCCTTAAGTTGACCTAATTTTCATAGACTGTACTTGCACATATTTTCCTTTTTTTGTTGTTGGGGATTCATTAAGGGTACAAGAAACCAGTTTACACTGATTACATTTGTTAGGTAAAATCCCTATTACAATTCTGTCTTGCCCCCAAAAGATGTGTCACACACCTAGACCCCATCTCCCTCCTTCCCTCTTTCTACACTTCCTTTCCTCCACCCCCTTACCCCCTTCACTCTCTCTCTGTTCTCCCCTATCCCCACCCCCCACCATGTACTAGGTCATTAATTGTCTGCATAACAAAATTGAATACATAGGATTCATGCTTCTCCATTCTAGTGATCCTTTACTAAGAATAATGTGTTCCACTTCCATCCAGGTTAATATAAAAGATGTAAAGTCTCCATTTTTTTAATGGCTGAATAGTATTCCATAGTATACATACACCACAGCTTGTTAATCCATTCCTGGGTTGGTGGGTATTTAGGCTGTTTCTACATTTTGGCGATTGTAAATTGAGCTGCGATAAGCAGTCTAGTGCAAGTGTCCTTATGATAAAAGGATTTATTTTTCCTTCTTGGTAGATGCCAAGTAATGGAATTGCTGGATCAAATGGGAGGTCTAGCTTGAGTTCTTTGAGAGTTCTCCATACTTCCCTCCAAAAAGGTTGTATTACTTTGAAGTCCCATCAGCAGTGTAAAAGTGTTGCCTTCTCTCCACATCAATACCAGCATCTGCAGTTTTAAGATTTGGTGATGTGGGCTATTCTTGCTGGGGTTAGATGATATCTCAGGGCAGTTTTGATTTGCATTTCTCTAATAATTAGGGACGATGAGCATTTTTTCATATGTTTGCTAGCCATTTGTCTGTCTTCATTAGAGAAGGTTGTATTCATGTCTCTTGCCAATTGATATATGGGATTGTTGGCTTTTTTCATGTGGATTAACTTGAGTTCTCTATAGATCCTAGATAGCATGCTTTTGTCTGATTCAAAGTATGCACATATCCTTTCCCATTGTGTAGGTTGACTGTTTGCTTTGGTTGTTGTCTCCTTAACTGTACAGAAGATTTTCAGTTTAATTAAGTCTCATTTGTTTATTTTTGTTGTTGTTGCAATTGCCACAGAAGTCTTCTTCATAAACTCTTTCCCCAGGCTGATATCTTCCAGAGTTGTCTTTATGCTTTTTTTTTTTTTTTTTTTTGAGAATTTTTATCATTTCCTGCCTTAAATTTAAAGTCCTTTATCCATCTCGAATCAATTTTTGTGAGTGGAGAAAAGTGTGGATCCAGTTTCAGTCTTTTACAAGTGGATATCCAGTTCTCCCTGCATCATTTATTGAATAGGGAGTCTTTCCCCCTGTGTATGCTCTTGTTTGGTTTATCAAATATTAGGTGGTTGTATGATGTTAGTTTCATTTTCTATTTTTCTATTGAATTCCAAATGTCAATGTCTCTATTTTTGTGCCAGTACCATGCTGTCTTGACCACTATGGCTTTATCATACAGCCTAAAATCTGGTTTTCTGATGCCCCCAGCTTTGTTTCATTACTAAGAACTACCTTAGCTATACTGGTTTTTTTTCTGGTTCTGTACAAAATGAAGACTCACTTTTTCCTAGTCTTGAAAGTATAATGTTGGTATTTTAATAGGGGTGGCATTCAATAGGTAGATTCCTTTGGGAAGTATAGGCATTTTAACAATGTTGATTATTCCCATCCATGACCATGGTATGTTCTTCCATTTGTTAATATCCTCTGCTATTAACTTTCTTAGGATTTCATAATTTTCTTTATACAGGTCCTTCACCTCTTTTGTTAGGTATATTCCCAGGTATTTAATTTTCTCTGAAGCTATGGTGAAGGAAGTTGTGTCCTTAATTAGCCTCTCATCTTGGCTGTTATTGGCATACACAAAGGCAACTGACTTGTGGACATTGATTTTATATTCTGAGACATTACTGTATTTTGTGATGATGCCCTGGAGTCTTGTGGTTGATGCTTTGTGATTCTCTAAGTATAAGATCATATCGTCAGCAAAGAGGGAGAGCTTGAGCTCCTCTGCATCATTTTGATGCCCTTTATTTTCTTCTCTTGCCTGATTGTGTTGGCTAGAACTTCTAGCACTATATTGAAAAATAATGGTGACAGAAAATAACTGGTTCCAGTTCTACGTGGAAAAGCTTTCAGTTTTATTGCATTCAATAAAATATTAGCTGTGGGTTTGTCATAGATAGCTTCAATCAGTTTAAGAAATGTGTCATTTATGCCTCTACTCTTCAGTGTTCTAATTAGAAAAGGATGCTGGATTTTGTCGAATGCTTTTTCTGCATCTATTGAGAGGCTCATGTGGTCTTTATTTTTGCTTCTGTTGATATGATGAATAATGTTTATGGACTTGCATATGTTAAACAAGTCTTACATCCCTGGGATAAAACCTACTTGATCATGATATATGACTTTGTTGATCATAAGATATAATTTATTGCCTAGAATTTTGTTGAGAATTTTTGCATCTATATTCATTAGTGAATTTTTTCTGAATTTCTCCTTTTTAGTTGGGTCTTTTCCTGGTTTTGGTATCAGGGTGATGTTTGCTTCATAGAACGTGTTGGAGAAGTTTCCTTCTTCCTCAAGTTTTTGGAATAATTTCTGCACTATGGGAATAAACTCTTCTTTGAAGGTTTGATAGAATTCTGATGTGCAGCCATCTGGACCAGGGCACTTTTGGTTGGAATAATTTTTTATTGTTTCTTTGATTTCAGTGCTTGAAGTTGGTCTCTCCAGGAGATCCATTTGTTCTTGGCTAAGTCTCAGGGCAGGGTGTGATTCCAAATATTGATCTATTTCCTTTACATTGTCAAATTTCTTGGCATAGAGTTTCTGGTACTATTCAGAGATAATCTCTTGTATCTCTGTGGCATCCGTTGTTATTTCCCCTTTATCATTTATGATTGAGGTTACTAGAGATTTTACTTTTCTATTTCTAGTTAGTCTGGCCAAAGATTTATCTATTTTTTTTTCAAAAACCAACTCCTTGTTTTATTAATTTTCTGAATGATTGTTTTGTTTTTAATTTCATTGAGCTCTGATTTAATTTTGAATATTTCTTTTCTTCTGCTGAATTTAGGCTTAGATTGTTCTTCTTTTTCCAATTTCATAAGATGACTTGTGAATTTGTTGATGCACTCTCTCTTTTTTCCATTATGTAGGCATCTAAAGTGATAAATTTTCCTCTCAGGATACTTTTGTTGTATCTCAAAGGTTTTGGTAGCTTGTGTCTTCATTGTTGTTATACTCAAGGAAGTTAATAATTTCCTTTTTTATTTCTTCCTGCACCCATCTGTCATTCAACAGATGGTTGTTTAATTTCCATGCCTTTTTGTGGGGTTGAATGTTTTTGTTGGAGTTGAGTTCCACCTCTAATGCCTTGTGGTCTCAGAAGATGCAAGGTAAAATTTTAATTCTTTTGATTCTGTTGAGGTTTGTTTTGTGTCCTGAGATATGATTAATTTTGGAGAATGTTCCTTGGACCTATAAGAGGAATGTATATTCTTTAGCCTTGGGATGAAGTGTTCTAATTACTTCTAACAAGCACAGATATATTTTTGGTTCTCATTTAAGTCCCTTACACCTTCGTTTAATTTCGGTTTAGAGGACCTGTTCAGCTCTGTAAAAAGAGTGTTAAAGTCCCCTGTTCTTATGGTGTTATGAGATATCATATTGCTCAGACTAATTAAGGTCTGTTTCAAGAATCTGGGAGCATTTAAGTTGGATGCATAAATATTTAGAATTGAAATGTCTTCTTGTTGTATTTTTCTCTTGACCAATATGAAGTGTCTATCTTTGTCTGATTTTGACTTTAGTTGCTTAAAATCCACATATGTCTGGAAATAAGATTGCAACCCCCCTTTTCTTCTGAATTCCGTTTGCCTGAAAAAAATTGTCTTCCAACCCTTAACTCTGAGTTTTAATTTGTCTTTTGAGGCTAGATGTGTTTCCTAGAGACCTCAAATGGGTGGCTTGTGTTTTTTAATCCAGTCAGCCAATCTATGCTTCTTCAGTAGAGCATTCAAACCATTAACTTTATTGATATAATTGATAAGTGTGGTAGCATTCTATTCATCTTATTTTGTGATAGTCCATTCCCTGGTTTTGTCTTTTGCATCATTGTGGAAGCTATGTTCTGTCCTTTAATTTTTGGTGCTTACTTTGCTGGTTGTCCATTGTGGTGGTCAGTGTGTGGCACTGGTTGAAGTATTTCCTGCAGAGCTTGTCTTGTTGTGGCAAATTTCCTCAATGTTTGTATATCAGTAAAAGACTTGATTTCTCCATCAATTTTAAAGCTTAACTTAGATGGATATGGAATTCTGGGCTGGAAATTGTTCTGTTTAAGTAGATTAAAGGTAGATGACCATTGTTTTCTTGCTTGGAAAGTTTTATTAGAGAAGTCTGTCATCACCCTGATGGAATTGCCCCTGTAGGTCAATTGGCACTTACTCCTGGCAGCTTGCAGAATCTTTTCTTTTGTCTTGACTTTGGACAGGTTCATCACAATGTGTCTTGGAGAAGCTCTATTAGAGTTGTGGCAACCTGAGTTCCAATATACCTCTGAAAGGAGTGTGTCAGAATCTTTGGTGATATGGGAAATTTTTTCATTTTAATATTGTCTAGTATGGCTTCCATTCCTCTCAGGCATTCTTCTTCCCCTTGTGAGATACCTATAATTCGTATGTTTGAACACTTCATAAAGTCTCATAATTCTTTCAGTGAATGTTCTGCTTTCTCTCTATTTTTTTCTGTCTCTTTAATTGTCTGAGTTAGGTAAAGAGCTTTGTCCTCTACCTCTGAGATTCTTTATTTGGCCTAATCTGTTGTTGATACTTTCTATGGCATCTTTAAGTTCCCTAAGTAATTGCTTCAATTACTTTAACTCTGCTACATTCTTTCTATATTTTTCATATCATTCATCTCTTATTTGATTCTGTTTTTGGATTTCCTTTTGGTTATTTCCCACTTTCTCAGCAATTTCCTTCATTTTTTCATCATCTGTGTTTTAAATTATTTTTCTGTCATTTCTAACATTTCTTTATAGGTTAAATTCTCTGCTGTAGCTACCTAATGGTACCTTGAGGTGGGGTGTTGTTACTCTGGACTGGTTTTTCATGTTACTAGGATTATTCTGCTGATTCTTCCTCATGAGTGTTTATTTTTATCTGTTTCCTTGCTCTAATTTTCCTTTCACTTCCTCTTGCTCTTTAAATTGCCATGCCTCTGGCCTAAGATTTTGATGAGTCCTATTGGTAGAGACCAGAAAGATGAGAAGATTGAAGAGCAAGAAGGAAAATATATATATAAAAAAAAAAAAAAAGCAAAAGGAGAGGAGGTGAGTAAGAGGTAATTTTGACAAAAAGAAGAGCGGCACAGAAAGAGGGAGACAGGAGTAACAAAGGTATACAGTAGGGTACTTTGACCCAATCTTAAAATCCCCCAACCTCTGGGAATGCTGTGTTGGGTGGTTCCCTTAAGGTCAGCACCTCTTTTCCAGCCTGTTCAGATGCAGTACCCCACCTCCAATAAATAGAGAGGAAAAACAAAAATACTATAAATCAAACCAAAACAAACAAATAGAAAACCTTACAGGATAAAATTGGGGGAGAAACAAAATAATAGGGGCAGAAACACTAGCAAAAATGTTCTTATTATGAAAGAAGGCAACAATGGAAAATTACCTTTAAACTAAAAAAATGAAGAAAGAAAAGAGAAAAAAGAAAAAAAAATCTAGAGGGAAAATGTTGAAATTAAAAAAAGCTATATATATATATATATTCAGAAAGATATATATATATCTTTCTGAATATTGTCTGGATAATAGGCAACCTTCTGGGGTATGAGATGTTAATCACAATTCTGATACACTGTATGAGATGGAGACTAGAGGCCTCTGCTAATTTCTCAAACCCGGCCAGGTTGAGAACCGAAATCTCTCCTCAGCCCATTTAAAAGATAGTTTAAACCATTAAACTTGGCTAAGCAGAAGCTTTCCCAGGAAAGCACTTGTTGCTGGGATCTCTCCTGAAGTGGATGCTCATTTATCCAGTGTGCCAAAACTGGTCTCACTCTATGCCCCTTCAAGCCAAGGTTGCAAGGCAGCCCTGCTACTGCCAAACACTAAAATCTCTGCTCTTCCCTAGCATCTCAGTTCTGGCCTTTGGCGCTGCTCAGTCACTAGATAACTCACCCAAGGTCTCCAAGCCCTAGTCTCTCCTCTGTGACCCTGAGAGCAGAGCCTGCAAGGGCAGTTCTCCCACAATGGCTGCATGTGAGGTCCACAGCCTAATAATATTAGCTCCATTCTGGCTCAGAGTCTCAGTCCAGGGCCCTAAGCACACTTAAAGTCACCTACACTTTGGCTCAAGTTCTCCCAAGTCCAGAAAACAAAACGGTCCACAGGTAAGGCCTTTTCTGTTTGCAATCTTGCTGCTGCTGGAATTACAGCGGTGGCAGCCACAGCCTAAGACCAAACGAACACAACCACTTGCCAGTTCTCCACTGCTTGTGTCCTCCTCCTGGGGTCCAGAAGTCTCTCACTGTCTCCTTGTGTCCCCAAAGGGATATTTCTGGGCAGAACCCACAAGCCAGAGATACCTTGAGTCTTCTATCCCCAATGTCACTGTGCCAGGTTGCAAAGAAGCTGCTACTCAGCCACCATCTTGCTCCTCCCCCTCGGACTTGCACATGTTTGTATCAGTACAGCAGGCCTCGTTCCTTATGTTAACCACCTCCGTATGTTAACCAATTTGTTACAGTCCCTATGTGGTCAAATTACGGAATTACGGAAATTACTGTATTTCTTGTTAGTGAACATGAACATGAACCTCTCTTTAGTCTTGTCTGCTGCCAGATCTAACTAAATAATTCATAGAATGTCTTGAGGAAGAAATCAGCAGCTGCAACAACTTATACTTAATTTTTTCATTCCTGACCCATTTATGTGACTGCTAAATTTTGTGCCAGTTTCTCTGACCCTGGGAAGTTGCTCACTGCTTCTAGTCTGAAGCATCACTCAACAAATACCTCCAAGAAAATAGCAGCAGTAGACAATCAGTATATTCCTGTAAGATTGTTTTGTTTCTAGGATTTTAGCTCCTGTAGATTTTCTTGCTTCCACACCTTCCTGATACCATGCAGAATAAGATGTCTGTAATTGATCCACTTTTTCTGGTTTCATTCACATACACACACATATGTGCATACATACATTAGGTTCATGGTACTATTATATAAATGTATATAATAACATGTGTGTATGTACATATATATTAGTATTTATGTACATGTGAAATCTCATCTTTTGAACTTAGACTGAAACTACATTGCTGGTCTACCTGGTATCCAGCTTGTGGATGGCAGATTGTGTGAAGTCAATTGCTTACAATAAATTCCTTTATCTGTCATCTACCTATGCTATTGTTTCTGTTCAGACACTAATGACTTTATTTCCAGTAAAGAAAACACTGACATATTACCATGACATTAACTTGAAACAGACAAAATATCTCCACTGAATACTCCTAACTATTTATACAAAGTAAGGAACTGGGTATATGATGCTTTGTGGAAAATTAATGAATGCAACAAGGTTGGCTGCTTGATTGTGATATTTCTGGAAAAAGTGATAAAAGAAAAGGATGAGCTCAGAGATACAAATTCTGAGCTCAAGTGTTGAATAATGACCTAAAATTTTTACATGTGCCCTAAAGGAGACCTTCTTTCCTATAGCCACAAAACAGATATTGCTAAAAATCAAACACCAGATCTCACTTTGTGACTTGCTGAATTGAAATTACATGTGAACTCCTAGTCTCACCAAATATCTACTATTAAATGGTGGATTGGATGGATAACGAATAATTCTTGGAAAAGCCTCTGTGAGGCTGAGGTGGGTGAATTGCCTGAGTTCAAGAGTTCAAGACTAGCTTGAGAAAGAATGAGACCCTGTCTCTACTAAAAATAGAAAATCCAGGCAGGCACTGGGGTAGATGTCTGGGGAGGCTTAGGCAAGAGGATCACCTGAGCCCAAAAGATTGAAGTTGCTGTGAGCTATGATGATACCACGGCACCCTACCCAGGGAAACATAGTGAGATCCTATCTCAAAAAATAAATTATTTAAAAAAATTCTGATGAGTCTTCTTTGCCAGAGTGAATATCTTATCATCCCCAGGATAAGTAGTCTCCCAACCCCAGAGAAGCAGAGAACCATCCCTGTCCTACCTCAGATCAACTCTCCAACCCATGTTATACTTTAGCTTCCAGGCACTTCTGACCACTGTTCCCTTCCACAAGACAAAGCAAGGGTCTGGGATATTGCGTACATGGCATTGACCCACTACAGATGGTACTAGGTTGATTAGATCCAGAGACCAAAAGGTAGCAAATTTTCTAGACTTATTGTTAAGACATTTGTATACCAGAATGGGAAATAAATCCAACCCAAGTTCAGAGATTTTATTTCTACCTTAGGGAAATTTCAAAGCATTCAGTGGTATCAAGTATGTGGAGATATCCCTTCTAAGGCGGAGGCTAAGTCCTTGCATCTTGCCCTTCCCACAGCTGAGGAGGAGGTTCATGCACAGTTGTGCAACACTTGTTTAGGTTATGGAAACAATACATTCCCATTTGAAGGTATTTCCTTGGCCCGTTTGGCAAGTGATATGAAACGCTTCTAGTTTTGAGTGGGGTCAGAAAAAGAGAAGGCTCTGTGACAAACCCAGGCTGCCTTGCAATCCACTCTCACACCTGCCATCTGATTCAGCAGATCCAATGGCACTTGAGGTGTCAGAGGCAGGTAGGGATGCTGCTTGGAGTCTCTGGGAAGCTCTGATGGGAAATGGCAGTGCAGGCCCTTACTATTTTGCAGCAAAACTCTGTTTTCCTCCATAGATAACTGCCCTTTTTAAGAAACACCTCTTGTCCAGCTCCTGGGCCTTAGTAGAGATTCAATGTTAACCACTTGCCACAAGTTACCTTGTGACCTGAGCTTCCAATTATGAGTTGAATGTTACCTGACCTATCAAGCTACCAATGTTGGGTGTGCATAGAAGGACCCCATCATCACAAGGAAGTGGTCTGAGCAGGCTCCAAAGGCAAAGTAAGCTACCTGAAGTGGCCAACATGCCCATTAACCCACTTGTGCAGCATGCCTTCTCTTCCCCTTCGACTCCTTGGAGAGTTACTGATGACCAGCAGAAGGAGAAAGCAAATATTCAGGCCTGGTTTACAGATGGTTCAGCTTAGTATACCTGGCACCACCTGAAAGAGAACAGCTACAGCACTGCAGCCTCTTTCTGGGGCATCCCTGAAGGACAGCCAGCACATCTGGGTGCTCTCTGTGCTTGGAAGCAGAAACAGGGAGTCATATGATTATATAGCGTTTCCTAGGCTGTGGATGAAAATTTGGCTTGATGGTCAGATATTTGGAAGCAATGTTATTGAAAAAAAAAAAAATGGTGACAAGGAAATTTGAGGAAATATATAGCTATACCATCCTGAATAATGAAAAATGTGAAGGTAGTGGTGTTCCATATGAATCCTCACCAAAAGGTGACCTCATTAAAGGAACATTTAATAATCAATTGGAGAGAATAGTCTGTTGATTAGATATCAATCAGTCTCTTTTCCCAGTCAACCTTGTTCACCACCTGGTGAGCTCATCAGCCAAGTGGCCATGGGGGCTTGGATGGAGGTACGGGATCAGTAACATGGACTTCCACTCGCCAAAGCTATGCAGACTGACGTGTTCAATCTACCAGTGGCAGACACCGACATGGAGCACTCCGGGCGGCACCATTCCCCACACGGCGGAAGGTTGACTTACACTGACTGCTTCCATCATGGAAGAGGCAGCGTTTTGACTTTAGTGCAAGTGAAACTTACCTATAGAATTGCCTTCCAGGCATGCAGTGCTTCTACTGTAGCTATCATCTGTGGACGTGCAGGATGCCTTAAGCACCATCACAGCACTCCAAATAGCATTGTTCGGACAAGAAACATACTTCATAGAACAGAAGTGCAGCAATGGTCTAGACTCACTGAATTCACTTGCCTTACTATTTCCTACAGCATCTTGAAGCAGCTGATGTGGGAAGAGCGGAATAACTTTTTGAAAACTCAGTAACAACCCTAACTAGGGGATCCTTCCTTGCAAGGCTGGGTGGGGCTCTCTCAGGGCACCCAGCTTGGGCTGCAGCAGTGTCCAGCAGATGGCGCTGTTTCCCACATACACGAACTCACAGGTGCAGGCAGGGGCAGAGCTCCCTCTAGTGGTGTGCCCCAAAATTTCTGCTTTCCTTCTGTTTCTCTTTTTTTAATTTTAATTTAATTTAATTTAATTTTTATTTTTTAATTATGTCATATATACATAGACCATGAATACATAGTCACCATTGTGGGATTCAATGTGTTGATTATTTGTAGAGTGCTTACATCCTACTAATTAACATAGTTTTCAACTCATTTACTTAATCACAGAGTTAAGACATTTCTGTTCAATACTTGATAGGTTTGACTTGTACCCTTGTCATATGCTCCATCGGTGTGGCTGCAACATTAACCCTCCCTCTATCAAACCACCCTCTCCCTTGCCATCTCCCTTCACTTCCTTCCTTCATCCTGGGCTATACTAGTGATTCATCTCTCATGTGAAAATGTAAGTGATAATAAATTGGTTTTATAGTAGTACTGAGCACATTGAATATTTTTTTCTCATTCCTGAGATACTTTACTAAGAAGAACATTTTCCAAGTGCCCATTGACCCATGAATGGATCAATAAATTGTTGTATATGTATACCATGGAATACTATGCAGCATTTAAAAAGATGGAGACTTTACCTCTTGGAACTGGAAAATACTCTGCTTTCTGTTTGAGTGATCTTAAGTACAGCTGACCAGGGGTTCTTAGATCCAGAGCAAGAAAGGCTTCCATCAGGAGACACAACAATTGAAGGAATTAAGATTGCTTGCTTCCTTACAATTTTGCACTCCCCATGCTGCTATGCAGACTCTATGAGGCCTCTAAATCACAGGCACACTGAAAAATCAAAGTGTTGGCTTGATTTATCAATTCATTTTGATTACAGAGGCAAACTTGAACTGCTAGTCCACAGTGAAGGTGTGGAAGAGTGTGTCTAGAATACAGGAGATTCCTTAGAATGCCTCTTAGTAACATTATACCTTTTCATTAAGGTTAATATAAAACTACAGACAGGTAGACTAGGAAGGACATCTAATGATCCGTATCTCTTACAAATAAAAGTTTGGACAACTCCATCAGGTAAAGATCCATGACAGCTGAGGTACTGCTGAAGGCAAAGGAACTACAGAATGGGTAGTGGAAGAAAGTGGTTATAAACACCAACTAAGACCAGTTCCAGAGTTGTGGGCAGGAATTGTCATAAGTATTTCACCCTCATTTTGTTATGAATGCATGTATGTGCATGTGTGCAGGTGTAGTGTGTATACGTGTGGCATGGTAAGGGGCACTCAGACCAAAATGGTGAAATAATTAAGTTTACTGGTCACAGATCTCAGAGAGAAGACAGTAGTATACAGTAGTATACAGTAGTATGCCTCATTGTCTAAGGAGAAAAGAAGGAGCTTCCCAGGATATACACATTCAGCTGGGAAGCAGGGTTCCAAGGCAGAAGGAAAAACCTGTGGGATGAAACCTAACTTAGGAACCATGGCATTAGCTAGGTGGGATTCCCATGGCAAGGGAATTGGTTAATTTGTAAAGAGCTCAACATGAGCAAGAGAACCCATGGATTACATTACAGTGTTTATCATTCTGAAAGCAGTAGTCTAGAAGGCAAGGGGTTCAGGGTACATGGCCTCATATTTTTAGAGTACAAAATGGGAACTAAGTAGAGACTGCCTCAAAATTTGTAGGTTAAGGGTAAAAACAAGCATCCAGATAAAATGGATGTTGAGGCAGTACTATAATAATATGAGTAAGAGTGAGGATAGTCCATCCCCTGATGCTCCAGCACCACCTACATGGATTATGGTTGTCACCTAGTGGTGGATACATTGATTACTTATCCAGTGGGCCAAGCATTTATCTGAAGCATTTAATATTAAAATCAAGATGAAAATTATTACTACTGTTTAAAATCTCTTGCAAAGCCCCACATTGGGGAGCAAACAGGAAAATATATCAAGAGCCTCTAAGTGCACAGTATTTGTTGGAAAGTTTTAATGATGTTATTGAAAATCTTAGCCTCTTTAGTCATCTTTGTAAGTCAGCTTTCACCCAATCTGAGTTATCAGTATATGTGCAGCAGGGAATTCCCTGAATGGAGAAGATTCTGCCTTCCTCAGCTAGTAAATAATCTAGAACTAGTTCAGAATTTGTCAGTTATCCATGAAAACCTGGGGCAAAGAATCAAGCTGTTGCTGCCTTAGGCACAGAGTTTCAAATAAATTTTATATTTGTCTAGTTAGGATGGCCATTAGGTGTTGTTTCAAGCTATGAATTTGATTTTTGGGGGGACACAGAGGCATCAGTGTGTGATCATAGCACAGAGGTCTGTGATCTTGTGGCTATAACTATTCCTATGAGTATAGGTGTGAAAATTGTCCCCTTATGTCTGGAAGAAGGGATACAGGAAGAAGGGACATGCAAGGGGCATAGATGGTGGTTGGGGCACTGAAGGTCACTATAGAGCAGTAGTAGGGTCATTCTTATGGAGGAAGGCTGGGGACGACAGGGAGAAAGACACTCATCCATGCCTTTAGCTATCAGGTTCTCAGGACAAACCACAGTGGCATTGTTTATCACCAATGGGGACTGGGCATGAAGTCAGGTCAAGAAACTGTGTTCTTAGATAGTGGCACCTTCTAGGAAATAATATAGTGGTGGATTTGGTGGTTCAAGTTCCCTTCCTCAGTGTGCCCCAGCTGTAAGGAGGAACATCATGCCCAGTAGAGGGTAAGAACAAGAGTTTTGTCTAGAGTCAGTGCTGGAAGATAAATGTGCATATGCAGATGTAGGACTGCTGAAAATAGAGGGCAATCCCAGCATTGCTGGGGAGTTAGGATGCAAGATACAATTTCTGCCACCTGATTATAAATATTAGTACAATTCCAAGGTACCAGAGAAGGGGAATTAAATGTGTTCTGTGACAACTGGTTGTATTATGTGAGAAGTCTACAAGCAGGCATTTGAGTGATGAACAGTGGTGGCCTTGTGGTAAGGGAGTCTCTGGAAGTCACATCTGGTAGAAAGAGAAACAGCTGTGTTATGTAATACCTGTCATGGGCTACAGGGAAAGGGAGGGGCAGGAATAGAGGAATTTAGACAGGGTAATGGTGGTGTGTTAAGAGGTATCCCCTTATGTGATAAATCTTAAGATGTATTGTTTGGCCTGCCATGGGTGTGTACAATATAAAGCACCTATGAAACCATCAGTTTCATTATTCGTGGTTTGACAAGCATTTTGAAGAAAAGTCAGCACCAAGATCAAAGAATTGGTAATTTCAGCAAAACAGTATTCCAAGGGCTCCTGCTTTCATGATTCCAAGCACAGGTACATTTCCTGAGACAAGTCTGGAAGGTCCACACATTCAAGGCTCACCCAGAGGAAGGTATTAGTTGTCCACCTGGGATCTTAGCATGATACACATGCAAGTTTATAACAACCACACATTAACACTTATTCTCCAAGGTCATTGTCTGGCACACAGTTTTTAAGGATGAAATCATCTCAGGCTGGGGCATTGTCATCTGAGGTAATGCCATCTTTGTAGAAATCATGGTGGAAGTCCATGAAGAGTGGGTCCAGAAATGGGTGTTTAAGAGGTCACATATAATTGGGAGGATGGAGTAAGCATAGCTGTGTGGGAACTGAGGTAGCTGCTAGGGCACGTGTCTATCTCTATTACCTCTGGCAGGTCCTCAGGAGTGCACAAGTTTTTGCTGCCTCCAGCCTAGAGGAGCCTGTAGCCTCCACTCACAATTGATCAACATTTTGGACACAATGGTATGCCAATTGAAAGGCTATCTTATAGAGTCCTCTCGGCAGTCAAGCATTTTCCCCTAAATATGACAGTGGGAATATTTGAACAAAGCGTGTTTAGCCAGAAGGTTAATTGGATTACTTTCAGAAGGGCGTTCTCACTGTAGAAGAATGGCTCACAGGTTACGTGGTGGAAAGGAATCACTCAGTATTACCTTTTGCATCATTAAGTACAGATTGCAGATATTTCACCCAGGTGCCATGGCAAGCTGGCCAGAAAAAAAAAAAAAAAAAAAAAAATTGAGGAGAGGCTTCCAGCTCTGTTTTGCCACCCAGAGGTGCAGTGTGCTGTTGGCACATTCCCTTGTACTCAAGGACAAGCCCTGGCAGGGAGGAGGGTCTGAGAGGGACCGCAGAACCCATGCAGCCAAGTTAAAGCTGAACACAAGCAATGGAGGAGTCTATCTTGCTTTTGTTTGAGTGAGAAAATGGTGATGTGAGCTATAACTGCAGACACTAAACATTCCCCTGGAAGCCTACATTAAGTGTATATCTGGGGCCTGTTTGAATCATTAGTGCTTCCCAAGTGAGGTGTTGGGCCTTGTACTGGCAATAGAACAACACCACAAAACAAATTCCAGTCTTTTTCCAGCTGGCTGGAAACCATGAGACATAATTTATATTCACCTTGAATTGTGACCAGTACAGGCTGCTGCTTTCTGTGAAGCACAGAAGGCATGTGGGTTTATTAACCAGCCTAGAGATCCCCAAACTTGGGTGTGGTCTGTGGATTATGTCCAGCTGGTTCAGGATCTGAATGGTCAAGCAGCAGACGTGAGTGGCTTTCAATTGGCTTTTAATTTTTGGTGGGTGAGACTTTATCATTCACCTGGGATTGGTCTAAAAATGTGTGGGGGTCGGCAGAATGACCAAAAAGTCGAAAATGTAGGATGAGTTTTATCAAGAGGATTAATGTGAATACAGTCCTCTCTCATACTGAAGTGGGCGAGAACATCCTTGGATAATTAATAAGAGCATGAGAGGATGTTTGCAGCAAAGGCCAACATGGCACATGAGAGTTGCACATCCTACCTTTCTTTTAGTCCCATGGTTAGACAGCATGTGCTGAGAGATGAATGCTTTTGTCTTAGTTAATAGCCCACAGGTGCCTAAAGCTGCTAAGATAGACTTGGTGAGTCTGGCCACTGTTGTGGAAGCAGTGGTGTGTCTGATAGGAGACGTCAAAAGTAACCCTGTGATGTGTCGATTGCAGTAAGAGTATACCTTGTGGCCCCACTGCTGGAAGGAAGTGGACTGCCATAGTCAATGTGCTGACATGAGGATGGCAGGATCCACTCAAGGAACCTGGCTCCAGCAGGAAAACATCCAAAAGCTTAATCTTGGAGCCTGTGGTGCAGTTACAAGTGACTGTTATATCTAAAGGAGGGGTTAGTTTACCAGTGTAGAGATGCCTTGGTGTCCTGAGTTGGCATGTACCCACTCTGCTAGGAATGTCTGGGAAGATGGTAGAGACCTGTTGTTTTGTAAATGTGCCTGCAATCTTTTTAAAACGACTTTCAGGTAGTATCATTGGTTTGAGCTGTGACACATGGGACAAAATGGGAAAGTGTGACTATTTCCTTCCAAAAGTGAGAACCCCCAAAAGTTTTATTTTGTACAATAAAGTCATTTGCTGTCTTCTATCCGTACCAGACAAACAACCCATTAGCCACTATCCATAATTCAGTAAAAATTAAAAGGTTTTCTATGTCTGACATGGAAATGGAGTCAGGGTACACTGACTACATAATGATGTATTGCTTAATGACAGACCACATAATGTGATGGTGGTCCTATAAGATTATAATGGAAAACATATAGAAACCTGATAGATGGCATCTAATAATAACATTGCAAGTCAAGTACAGAAATAACTTATATTCAGTAATGGTGTAAGAACATTAGTTTTCTTATGAATGAAATATGTAAATAAATACATACGTGTGTGTGTATGCATATATAAAACTGTATAAGTTTGTGTAAGTAGGGTCTAGGATGTTTGAACAATAATGAAATTGCCTAGGGACACATTGCTCAGAATGCATCCCCTTTATTTAGCCATGGATAACTGTGCTTCAATGATAACAGCACCACTGCTGTACATGACACAGTGTGCTGGAAGGCTGCAGCATACCACCCAGCCTCAAGCACTTCATTTCCAGAGGACGGCTTCCATGAGTCTTTTCAATTAGAACTTCTCAGCACTTTGGTTGGCTCTAAAAAGTGCTCCAATGTGGGGACTAGCAGAGATTTGCATTTTTACTGGGTCCAGAAGGAAACAGACACTACCACTCTTCTCCACTATGATAGAGGTTTAAGGTTCCCACATGTGCAGGGCATGGCATGACACAGCGTAAGTGTGTCTATTGCAATGGAGAAGGGTTTGAGCAACAGCAGAAGGGTTTTATGCAACCACCTGGTTAGTTTTAAATCATGGTTGGATCCTTACATTAGAGCATTTTTTAGGTGTTGAAATTTGGATGCTGGTTGTTCTGAAATTGAAATTAAATTGTGTGGCTCCCCATGTCTCTTAGTTGCCAATAGATGGTGCCCCATGGGTAGTAATGGGCTGTATGCCAATCAAGGTAATTGTGATGTTGGCACTAGGATGGTTTTCTCTCACCCTGTATGAGAAACAGATTCCCCGCCTGGCATGAGAAAGCATGCCTTCCTCATGTCTTCTTAAGTAGTGTGAGCTGTGCCCACCAAACTGAGGATTGCTCATGGTAGTTGTAGGATACCCTCTATAAAATATAACTTTCTTTACTGAGAGTCAAAAGGAGTCTCCTCTGGGTTAGAAATAAATTCCATATAATCATTATTTGGGATGTTCTCAGAAATTACACACCCACTGAGCAGCACCCATTTTAAGTAAGAGGGAGCAAGCATCCTCAGGAGTTCTCCACTGCCACTGAGCTTCAGCTGTAATCACTGCTACAGCAGAATAAGTCTTCCTTCCAGGCCATGAAAAAAAAAAAAAAAAGCAAGTAAGAGTAATGACTGTTCTTCTTCTATCCTCTGTGTGGAGGGTCTATCCTCCTCATGTGAGCTTTACATAAACCTCTTTTCTATTTTGGAAGCTTTGGCTTCTCTAGATGTAGTTAAGCCCTGAGAGTGGTTCAGGGTTTGGATTATCATGTTAGAATTTGGCCCATAACATATGGCAGGTCTTCAATAAATTTATAGGTTTTGAGATCTTTGCTTATGCCTCCTAATTGCCTCTTCTCAGTAGTCATTAGTAGTAACTCTGACCCAGTATTAAACACATATAATAACCAACCTACCCCCTTCTCTCTTGTAATTTTCCTCTACTATGGTCTTGAAGTCTCTCTCTCTGGAGAGTGGCTGTAAAGTTTACAACTGTTCCTTCAGGGCTCCAGGGGAAGTGGTTGTGAGTGTCTACAGTATGCCTGACACAGGACACTTCTTTATCCTGGTGAACAGCCTGTTGCATGAGTGTATGACCTGTAAACAGGTGCCCCTCTCACAAGAAACTTGGTATACATGCAGATGTCCTTGTGGCTCTTGTCTGACCTGTGTCCACTTCATTATACACTCTACAAGAGCCCTTGACTGGAAAGAGTGTTAGGTTCAGGGGTGTCATTCATGGAAGGGACAAAGGAGGCAACAAAATAAAGCACGTGCTGCTTTTCTTATCACCTACAGGTCGTACTGAGAAGAGGGTAGCATGGCCAAGAGGAAGGAGGCGTCATTTGGGATATTTACACTTGACCGGTGGGGAGACAACAAACAAGGTGCATGAGGGCCAAACCACTTAATGGGATCCAGGGAATTACCTAAGCAGGTTTCCCATGGGAAGTTTTAATTGGTAGGTTTAGAACAAGGAGGCTCAAGTCACAGGAGGCCACACCATGACTGGGTCACTGCAGCAGAGCTGTGCAGTCCACAATGTGGCATGGGGTCAGTGGAATGGTCAGCAGGTTGTTATCGAGCTGTCCTGCATGAACAAGGCAGATGTCTGGATATCTGGATTGACCACATTCAGGAACTGGAAGTGGAGAAGTGGACACAGTATCAAGAATGACTGAACCCTATTTCTGGACATTTTTAAAACAGATGCTGAGGCATAAAATTATAAGAATTCTCTGTATTTCCCCCTCCCTTTGCACATAATCTTTAAGAATGATTTTAATTTCAAATTGGGTAAATTAGCTGGTCACTACTCATAGTTTCTGTTTTTCACTCACACATTGCACTTTGTTAAGTGGCCAAGAAGATTCACAGTCTCTGCTGGCCCCAGCTGAGGCAGCTGCTTCCCTCTTATGGTGTCCTAATCAGCTCATCTAGTTTCAGGTTGGGCCCATGACTGAATGGCAGCAGGATCTTTGACAAAGCCCTAGACCCTTGTGAGCTTAAGATCAGGCTTCAGCATGTTGACAGTCTGCTGCCCTCAGCATAGCCCAGGTGCACTGGGCATTTTGTATTTTCTTTTAACAGTATGCTAACCTCCTGAGGGTCTCCAGAGAGTTGGGAACAAGATGTCCCAGCTCTTTTATCCAAGTCATGAAGTGCTTTGCAACTTTGCACTGGTAATTAGATCCTCAGTAATCCACAGGGTCAGGGAATGAAGAATGACAGGAGCAGGGAAGACAGCAGTGGAGGGACTGCAGATACAGAAGCACCCCCATACAAGATGCCACAATTCCCTACTTAGTAGGGATGTCCCTCTTGCTAGGTGGGGACTTTGTAAGTAGTGCCCTGTACCACTCATAGACATAGCAGTTGGGGGAATGTGGGAGTTTCCTTTTCCATATATTTCCCAGTTTTAACCTTCTACCTATTATCCACAAGCCAGTCAGGATTGTATACCACCTGCCCCCCCCAAAAAAAAAAAAATCATACAAGCTCACAGGGGCCTTTTGTCACTTTATAGTCAATGTGATTTAAGAACCAGTTGTCCCATCTGAGTGAGTGAAGGAGGAAATCCTCTCCTCTAACTAAGTCAGGACTGGTCCAATGTAGGCTGGGGCTTAAAGGACTCTGACTTTCAAAATCCACAATTGGGGGTAGGGTTCTTGCCAGCCCTCTCCATAAGCAGATCCAGCAGCACCCAGAAAGAAATCTTTGATTCTTCCTGGATTCCCAGATGGTCACAGTCACTCTGGTTTTCAAGTTAGCCATGAGGGAAAAGGAATTCCAGGGTGTCCTTCACCAACAGTGAAGCTATTTGGGGGGTGGTTTTTGAGTGAGGTATTCAATTAGATTTGATGTAGTCAAGTTTGGCACAGTGAGGGGCAAATAGACTGAAATGGCAAGAAGATTAAATTTATTACTTATAGGTCCCAGTTAAAAAAGTAAAGCATGCATCACGGGGTCAATGGGATTAGTTGGGGATGCCTGAGACCTGAATAGGGAGGAAAAGAGATAGAGAGGGACCTGTAAGTTGAATACTTCATTGGGGGCCAGGGTGTTACTCCGGTAGGTTTCCTGCAACAAAGCTAGATTTATTCATTTGAAGAGAGTGAGGGGGTTTAGTTCATGGATTTCAGGAATTACAATATCAAGTTCATCAGGTTTAAAGCAGAAGATGGTCAAGCAGTTCAATGTATGAGCCCTTATCTATCTAGAACATAAACATGGGAGCTGGGTGGAATTCCCATTGTGGAACTGCCTCAAAATATGTAGGTCAAGGGTGGACAGCCAGGGATAGGAGAATGAGATGGATGCAGAGGCAGAGGCAGCACTAATATGAATAAGAGTAATGGTATTCCCTCCTATTCCCTTATTATGTAACATAAGATTTGTTGACTTGTTATTGTGGTATTTAAGTACTGTTAATTTTGCATCATAGTATTGAATTTACAGGGTATCATGGGGAATGATAACCATCACTCAGTGATTCTTACCACCTCTTCTGGGTGAGGGATTAGTGCATTTTAAGTTTTGTGCAGGGAAGTTGGATCGTGTTTGTTGGAAGTAGGACCTGATATTGTCACTTGAGTATTAAGTATGGTGTAAGGATATGTGTATAAGTGGAATCTAGGCAAGAGGTAGATTTGTAATGGTTAATTTTTTGTGCTAACTTATCTTGGCCATGATGTGTCTAGGTACTTGGTTAAATATTTTACTGAATGTTTCTGTGGGAGTATTTTTGATTATATTACAATTTTATCTATAGACAGATTAAATTTTCCTCCCCAATATCATTGGATGTTATTCTATCTTTTGGAAGTCTGCAAAAGACAGGGTAAGGGAAAACTTGCTGTCTATATATTCAAACTGGGACATCCGTTTTTATCTGTACTCAGATTGCAACTTAAAGAATTGTCTTTCCTAGTTCTCAGGCCTTTCCACTTGGACAGAACTACATCACCAGCTTTCCCAGTGCTCCAGCTTGCAGAAGGTAGATTGTGCGACTTCCCAGCTTCCATAATCATATACACTAATTCCTTATAATAAATCTTTTTTTATAGGTTCTGGCTCTGTTTCTCTGAAGAGTCCTGTGAATATGACATTTGGTTCTATTTCTCTGGAAAATGCTGATATAATCACCATGCTTCAAAGCACAGTTGAAACATTTAGGACAGTTTGGCTTACTTGACTGTCATGAGAATGAATCTGGAATACCTGTGACTACAGAGACTTTCACTAATCAAGGGCCCCAGCTCCTGGTTTCTGAAATACATTACCACATTTGTGTAAAAACCATGTTTCTTTGGGCTGTTCACAGCTAATGAATGAGTGTGGCTAGTCCCATTTTTGAAAGATACAGGACGCCAGTGATGGCCGACTATGGCTTAGGGACTCCTGCGTGGCCTTGCTGAGTCTCTGTACTAGACTCCCCAGCAGGGTTTTCATCCTGCCTCACCTTTCTCCTTTACATGAATTCATATTCACATCATGTTTTGAAATATCTCCAAGCCTTCCTGTACCTCTCCCCATTTGCTCTTGTTGGAATGACCCCAAATAAAATCCTCACACATTTAATCCTGTCATGGTGTCTTCTTCTCAGAGGATTCAAAACTATCTCCCCTTATTTATCATTTGGGTAGTATCATTTTGAACTAGACAATAGTGTAAGAAATAAGCAAAGCCATAAGTACGTTTATGCAAGTGATATAATTCCATAAACTTCAGTAAATATATTTCCTACTTACCACAATATGTTTCCAGGTCAGCCCATGCATAGTTCCTCATGCCTTTGTCTTTACTTTTAAAACTTGACATTATAATATTTCCCTGTATGGCTATGCCATTTTTTAAACCAGTTGAACTGTCATTTTTCAGCTCTTACCGTTATTAAGAATGCTGAGATTAATATACTTATACTTTAATGATTTCTTATGTGTAGAATATACCTGTAAGTCACATTTATATAAATAGAATGTCTGGGACAAGGGGTCTATGTGAATTTATGATTTCATTATTTCAAATATTCCTCCTCCATAGAGAAGGTGTGGCAACTACACTCCTACAAAGCAATTATATGCCTATTTTCCTCAATACAGTGTTTGGATCTTTGACAGATGGAAAAAAAATCAAAACTCCATGCAGTTTTAATAAGCTTTATTATTAGTCATGCTTGACTTTTTGCCTTTAAAACTGTGCATTTCCCTTTCTATGCAAGGTTTATTTATATTTTGTGTAATTTAAGTCATTGGTATTTTATTTTGCTTTATTGGAATACTTTATTATGGAAATGAGCTTCTGGCTCATTTTATAAAATCTTTTTTTTTTTTTTTTGTAGTTTGATTCATTTTTGGAGGGGTTGTTGGCTTGTGTTGAATTTATTATCTCATTCTAAGGTGATTACATTTGTAAGGCAGTGCAGAGACTGAGAGGTTGGGTCCTGAATTCAAGAGGATTGGCATTAATGATGAAGCTGTGAGCATTTCTCTTAACCTGAGTTTCAGTTCTCTCAGTTGCTACAAGGGATAATAATAGTACCCACCTCTTGGGATGACTGCAAGAATTAAATGAGATAATGCATGTCAGAATGAGCTAGTCACATAATATATTCCATGTAGTTAGTGCTATAATTACTATCAAACTTTTCTTTCATATTTTAATCAAATGTCACAAAAAGGCATTCTTGACCATAAGAATTCAAAAGAAAAAAAATCCTATATTTATAATACTGGAAATTACTATATAAGTGGAATTTATACTGGTATAAAGTATGATATATGGATCCCATGTATTTGTGTTTAAAATGACTTCTGAGTTCACCTAACAACTTTTATTGAATAATTCAAAATTATTTTTATTACCTTTATCATAAACTCAATTCTAATATATATTAGAAATATATATTAGAAATATATATATATACATATATATTTCATATATATGCTTTTATTTTGTTAGTCAGATTTTGGGGTTCATCTGTATCAAAGCATAGGTTTACCCAGCTAATACAAGATTTCCTTTTTTTAAAAAAAATTGGTGTTCTGGAGACAGAGAGCAGAAAAGTAACTGAACAAAGATTTAATAATGCATACTTTTTTAGGAGATAACATTCTTGTGCTTTGTATTTACAGAGCCTAAGTCATACTGCGGCTACCACTAAGAAAGAACAAATTTTCAGTTAACTGTATTTAAAGATATGTGTAATATAGCCCCTCATTCCCACTAGGTGGCACTTACCTTTTATATCTTCAAAACTGCTCTATTTTTTAATATATTGTGGAATATATCCACTCATTCCCACTAGGTGGCACTTTAGACCTTTCATATCTATTTTGTAATATATTGTGGAATATATCCCCTCATCCCCACCAGGTGGCACATAAGATCCTTTACGCTTTCCAAAGAGGTACTTAATGTATGTATTTTTGATTTATCAATTGTTGATGTGTTTTAAGTCCTGGTGAGGTTCTGGCTATTTCTTCAATTCTGAAATGTTTGGGTTGCACTGGCTCTTTTTTCCCCCAACGTATGAACTTCCATGGTACTTTTGTTTGTTGTTTGCTTAATTATAAATGATTTGTTTGTACTTTATTAGGAATTTGGCAAATGCATAAAACAATGCCACATTGATGTTGTATTTCCCTATAAAATTACATAGTATATATTTGCATTTCTATAAGTATTATTTACAATTTTTAGAGGTGTTTAACTGTATCTTTTTGTAGATTTTACACATTTAAGTTTACTCCTTTGTATTTCAATTATTTTTCAATAACAAATATTTCATACATGTTCTATGTGGGTTTTGCTTTGTATGAAATTTATTGAACTTTAATTCTATTGTTTTTCCTATAACCCTTTGAAGCTTTCCAGATATTTTCAGATTTTCAACATATATCATCTGTTCAAAAAGATGAATTCATATCCTTTTTTGAAGAATGTTTTATTTATCTGGATCACTGTTGTCCTTGTATACAACTGCATTTATTGAATCATCAAAATAATAACTGATAGTGAAGAGAGGATAGAGAATATGAGAAACAGAATTTGATCAAAAGAGATCGCTTTGAACTACCTGATTAAAATGGATTACTTTCCTTTGATTAAAGATATTACAATGCTGAAATATTTTGATTCTGAATCTTATTAATATTTTCTTAAATTTTTCATCATTATCACAAATAAATTTGATGATTTTGTATGTCTTTGTGATTATCTGTGTTTTTTTGTGTGTGTATGCGTGTGTGTACTACCTGGGTCACATTTTGTTTTGAAATGGCATGTCACTCATTATTAAACATGCCAGTAGCTCTTTCCACTTTCTAATTTCTGGGTTGTGGTACATACAACTAAAATTATCTGTTTTTTAAAGGTTTTTTGGAAATCTTCACTTTTCAAGGTAAAACTGGTAATGTTTTTTTGATTTTATGTTAACTGATAGGTTACATTTTCATATATTTTATGGCCAAGGTTTGATAAATTATGTATGCTTAGAAAATTATCCATTATTTTAGGCTTTGTAACTAATCCTCATCTACTTGTGTGTGGTGGTTTCCTTATTTTTGTTTAATAGACTCTTTGTCGTGAATTCATCCTAATGGAAGTGTGCATGTACTTTTTATTTTTTTTTCCTCATTTTCATGATTAACTTAGATGGTAATTTATCTATTTAATAAATTATTTTCAATGACTCAACTTTTACATTTAATATTGAAGTTTCTATGCCATTTAATTTTTGCTTTCATCTCCTTTCCTTAGCCTTGTATATTTGTGTGAGAATTTTTAAAATGTAAAATTGGATAATACGTGTAATATATATATATATACACACAATATTATACCTTATATGCCTGTATTATTTACATTAAATAATGATATTGATCACAAATCTATTTTCTTTTATGGGTATATAAAGATACTTGTGTGACTATTTCCTTCGATATATTAAGATAAAAATTTTCTCATATTTTTCCATCTTTGTTTTCCTAGAATATAATGCATTCTTTCCTAAAGTCTTATTCTTCAACTATGCTATTTTTATTTCTGATATTTCATTTTATATTTCTTACATCAATATTCATAATCAGATTGATCTCTATTTTTTTTTTTATTGTTATATATGGTCCCCCCCCAAAAGCTTACGTTGGAAAGCCTATCCCTAATATAACAGTTTTGAGATTTGCAGGACAAAATCATATGTAAATGATAGCACTCTTTTCCTTGCCCTACAAATGTCATGTCCTGCTCATATTGCAAAATACCATCATCCTATTGCCAAAGTCTTAACTTTTTCCAGCATCAATTCAAAAGTCCAGAGTCCGAAGTCTCATCTGAGAATAAAGGCAAGTTCCTTACAGCTGGGAGCCTGTAAAATAAAGAAACAAGTTATTTAGTTTCAAAATACAAGGGACAGCCATTGGGGATGAACATTCCCATTTCAAAAGAACAAAATCAGATAGAGAAAGGGGTAATATGCCTCATACAAAGTCTAAACCCCAACAAGGTAGGTAGTAAAGCTCCAAAATAATTTTCCTTGATCTCATGCCATATGTTTTGGGCACACTGGTAGAAGTATGACCCAAACACATGCTATCATGAATTGGAGGCCAATGCCTCTGGACTTTCCAGGCTAAGAGTGCATGTTGTTGTGGCTCTGTAATTCTGGGGTCTAGAGGGCAGTAGCTCCACTTCCACTAGCCATGCCTGTGATAACATACTTCTGTCTGGGCATCCAGGCATTCCCACACATGCTCTGAAACATGGGTGGAAGTTGCCATGGCTGACCATTCTTTCATTTTATGTACCTATAGACATAGCACACGTGGAAGCTGCCAAGGATTATGTCTTATGCCCGCTGAAGCAGTGGCGAGAGGAGTACCTGGGGCCCTTTGAGCCTCCCTGTAGCTAAAGTGTTCAGAATGTAGGAAGCAGTATTCTGAAGCTGGGTAGGGCAGCAGCACCCTGGGTTTGTATCGCTGGAAACCAATCTGTCCTCCTAGGTTCCTTGACCTATGATGGGGAAGCGGGGATACCTTATAGATTTCTTCATACCTTCATAACCATTTTCTCATTGTTCAGACTATTAGCAACTGGCTCCTTTTCATTCCTGCTTATCTCCCTAGACAGTGGTTGTTCCATAGCACCTTTGGATTACTCACATAAAAATGGTCTTTCTGTGCCACCAGCCAGCCTATGAATTTTACAAGTTTTTCATCTTTTAAGCTCTGCTTCCCTTTTAGTCATAAGTTCCAACTATAGATTATTTCTTTTCACTCATATCTGACAGTAAGCTGTTATAAGCAGCTGTGCTACTTCTTGAATGTTCTTTTTCTCAGAAATTTCTTCTGCCAGGTACCCAAGATCATCACTCTTAAGTTTGGCCTTCTACAAAGCTCCAGGACATGAACAAAATGCCCTCATATTCCTTGCTAAGGAATAACAAGGGTGACCTTTGACCCAGTGCCCCATAAGTTCCTTATCTCTAAGACCTCAACAGCTAGCCTTTACTATTTACATTTCATCAGAATGTACAACAAAATGTACTATCTACATTTTGTTTACAACCTCTTAACCAATATCTAAGATATTCCATACTTTTCTTCATATTCCTGTTTTCTTTTGAGTCCTCCAAATTGTCCCAATCTTTGCACATTACCTACTTCCAAAGCTGCTTCTACATTCTCAGGTATCTTTACAGCAATACCACACTCCTCAGTACCAATTTTCTTTCTTAGTCAGTTTGTGTTGCTATAATGGAATTCCTAAGGCTGAGTAGTTTATAAAGCATTTTATTTGGCACATGGTTCTGGAGACTGAACAAGAAGCATGACATCAACATCAGCTTCTGCTGAGGGCCTCAGGAAGCTCCCACTCATGGTGGAAGGAGAAGAATAATAGCCTCATATGTTAAGAGAGAAAGCATGTGAGAGGTGGAAGAGGTGCCAGACTCTTTCCAGCAGCCAGTTCTCTTAGGAACTTAGAGTGAGAATCATATACTCCCATGAGAATGACACCAAGTTGTTGGTGAAGGATCTGCCCTAACATTTCAAACAACTCCCATAAAGCTCCACTTCCAACAATGGGGATAAAATTTCAACATGAGACTTGGTGGTGCTAAAAAAATGATATCCAAACCTTAGCAGTGCTGTAGACTTGTATGTGTATCTCCTCAGAATTGACTATGCTGAAACGTAACTATCAACGTGAGGCTATTAAATGGTATGACCATTGGCAGGTCATAAAAGTGGGAGACATCCTAAATGGAATCAGTGTTCTTAATAAAAGGGACCCAAGTTTCTCATTTCAAATAATACACAGAGTTTGTTTGTTTGTTTGTTTGTTTTGTGGTCTAGTTCCCACATGTGTGATTCCTTTGTTTTCTATATTGTGCTAGTCTCTGGTTTAACTTGCATAAAAATTTTACTGTATATATGGTATTGTATGGCATTGCTTCGAGCACTTCTTCCCTGAAAAATAATCTATACTTTAAAAATAAAACAAAGTCTTAATTCAGTTATTTATTGTTTTTCATTTGTTTTTAAAGTAAATTTTATTGTGTATAAAAAATATTTTTCAAAAGGGGCCCCAGAGAGATAGCTAGACCCTTCTACCATGTCAGGACACCATGAGAAAATGGCCATATATGAACCAGGAAGTGGCACTCACAAGACCAAATTGCCTATACCATGATCTGGGACGTCCCACATCTCAGAGGTGTAAGAAATAAATTTTGTTTATAAGCCACAAAGTTTAGGGTATTTTGTAATAGTAACTCAAATGGATTTAGGCAAATGGTTTATATATAGTCTTGTAATATGTTTAAATGTTTTAGAAAATTTCAGAGGACAATTTAATATGCGTGGACTTTTCTTGTTTGTTGGTTTTTTGCATGTGGCTAGTGGGGACTGGGATAGTAAATACATCCCAGAAAATTTCCTTGACTCTTTATTAGTAATTAGTTTAGTTAATTTTGTCTTCTGGATTAATGTTTCTATAATTATGTTGAAAAATTCCTTTCATATTTTCAAGTGAATTACCCATAGGTGTAATATGGAAAACATTCATCTCCCATTTCTTTAGTGTCTGTTAGTTTTGATTACTTCCTTTTTATTATTTTCTACTTTATTTAATTGTACTTTCTCCAATATTTTTTAAATTACTTAATACTTTATCTGTTTGTTGATTTTAGTGGTTTATCAGTTTATTGATTTTTATACATAAAATCACTTTATATTTTCATGTTATCTACTAATTTCTGCTTTAATCTTTTTTTTATTGAATCATAAATAAAATATACATAGACCATGAATACATTTATGCCTTTGTGGGATTCAATGTGTTGATTATTTGTACAATTTGGAGAGCTTACATCCTACTAATTAACATAACTTTCACCTCATTTACTTAATTACAGTGTTAAAACATTTGTGTTCAAATACTTGGTAGATTTGACTTGTACCCTTGCAATACGCTCCACAGGTGTGGTCCCAGCATTAACCCTCCCTCTATCAAACCACCCCCCCTCCTTTCTCATCCCCCTTCCCTTCCTGCCTTCTACTTACCTTTGTCATGTTTGTGTACATGTGTTTTTTCATAGTGTTATCTCTTTAAAATTTAGATCTAGATTCCTATTTAGTTATGTTATTTGTCTTTACTTTAGACAATACATACTAGTATTTAAAATTAGGAGTTTTACTCTGAACACAGATCCTGCAGTATGCTGTTGGTTATGTATAATATGTCCATTATCATAATCTATCCTGGTACATGACCAGTCCTTACAGGAGATACTTTTTTTTTTTAATTTCACGTGGTAGTTGTTTATTTTCTTTATTGACATCAGAGAATGTTACTTATACTATTGTTAGTATTTATATTTAATTTATAGCTTCACTGTGAGCTATTACACATTTATTTTAGTATTCCACCAATGTTGAAAAATGTGATATACTACAATTTTCCTATTTCCATGGCAAGAATCTAAAATGCATTAATTTACATCTTTGCATTAGTGCAGGGTTATTGACCATATATCCCTTTTCCCAGTCCTATTCCATTTCCATTCAACACTGAGGCTGTAGATTAGCATCAACTATGGAAACAGAAACCACACTGCCAAGAGCAAAATGGATGAGCATATGGGCATCAACTATGGACTGGAAATGTTTCCCTGTTAGTGAATTCTGTAAATTGATTCAGTGACATGTGAGACCTGAGACAAAGTGGGTTTCTTGAGGTGAGGGATTACTAGGCAATATTCCTGTAGCAAATCTGTATGTGTGGATATCCACCAAATTTAGACACATGAAAAGATGCAAATCTGTTCTGCTTCAGACTTCTTTTAGTTGTAGCAGAAATGAAACTTTCTTTGTGGACCCCTGGGCTGAGTCCCTGAGTCTTCCTGGGGGCAGGGACTGGTACACGTTCTGAATAAATCGCAGAGGAAACCTATTGTGTGGCAAGGGCTTTTTTGTTCTTTACTGCAGCATGTGTGGCCCAGCTGTGTTTATGGGAAAGTCCTTGGAAACAGAAACATTTCACCCAATCTTAATAGCAGTGACATCTCTGTTATTTGACGTCTTTCTGAATGTGCTGATGAAGGAACTAGGAATCCCATTTAAACAAAAAACCTATTTTTAGTTTTAAGTAAATGATCTGTGCTGAAAAAAATTTGGTCTTCTAAAAATTATGAATGTGAGGGTTAATATCCGTCCCTTGCCCACACAAACACAAAAAAAATCATAGAATAATCTAACCTTAACAAAAATGTCCAAGATTCTTGAAAATAAAATCTTGGTAATTAATTCCTGTGCAAGCACTTCTTACATCTACAAACATGCACAAATACCACTTTTATACATGTCACTTTAAAAAATTAAGTGTTTCAATGTCTTTTGTCCAAACTATATTTGATCCTCACAATAATGCTACAAAAACAGGTGGTATTGTACCCATTTCTCAGATGAAGAAACTGAGGTAATTTAAGTAAGTACCTTGCTGAGCCTGTAACACTGCATGGTTAGGAATATTCAGAGTCAAGATTCTAACTATGCTTGTCTCCCAAGAACACTTTATTTTCTGCTAACCCTTGTCCCACTGTATCTCCTGAAATTTACGATTGTCTAGTTCAAGATACTATTTGAATATAAACATGATATTTCACGATGGTGGGCAGTGTACATCCAGATAAAGTTTCCACAGTTTCCAAGACTCAGCCTAAAAGCCCCTTCCTGACATCTTAGCCATGGCAGGAGCTCATTTTTTAAGGGTTTGGTGTCAGCACAGTCTTTGAGCGGCCTATCTTGTCCCATGCTTTAATTGTTTGGTTGATACCATATCTTTCCCGTGCCTAACCATGGTGGAGGAGCCTCAGAAGTTTGGACTTTATTTGAAATCAGTCACCTTGCATGCCAGTGATATTCAGGCATCTAGGGTCTCCAGACTGGTGAATTACTTTTCTAAGAGGAATCCAGAGGGAAGGAATATGACAAAAACCCCTAGAAGATTGAGCTAATTACTAAAAGAATTGATAATCACGTAACAAGGGGCAGGCGGTGTAAAACTATGGGAGTCTGAGGCATTCTGAGCAGCAAGCTAAATGATAGTCAACTGGCAATTGACACAGAAAAGCACCAAGGCTCCCACGTTCTGTGAGAATTTTTTATGTCCAAGTATGCCCCACGTGGATGAAACATTCATATTTAAAGGCCATTCATATTTAATGGATATTTCTGCAGCAGCTATATTCATCCAGTCCACCTGCTTCTGGTGAGCATGGCCAGTGCATGCTCTCTAGAAACATGCTATTTGAGCTTCATTCCTCTTCTACTGACTCACAGCTATGGGCAATAGCTACAAGGGCAAGAAATTTAACTTCTCCATTTTATTAACCTCATGAGGATAAATGAGAAAAAGTTACCACAAGTACCACATAAGGTAGCTGACAATTAAATTAGAACTTTATAGCATGCATGGTACATGGTGCAAATTTTGTGGAAGTGCTATCTTTGCTGCATAGTCAGGGCAGTGTGAATCAGCCTGGGACTCAGGACTCAGGCCTCCAATAAATTTTTCAGCTATCTCAGTCAAGAGACATGAATTCAGCAGTTTATGCCAACAGTAATCTATACAGATCAATTAATTAGGGAAATGGTTAAAAACATATTTTTTCTGTCAGATTCTTTCCTTTCTTGTCAGTTACTAAAAAGATACATAAAAATTTCCCACTAAGGCTTTGCATTTGAGATTTTCTATTTTTATCAGTTATTTATATCTAATGCAATGTTATTAAATGAATATAAATTTTGAACAACTGTATATACTCCTGGTGAATTATAATTTAATGCTTATGTATCATTTCTATTTCCAGCAAAGTGTTTATCTTTCATAGAAACTTCATGATGAAGTTATAGCATTTTTGTTTGTTTCATTCCCATTCTGTTAATGCTTCTGTATTTTTTATACTGTGTATTTAAAACAGTATAGTTTCAATTTAATTGTAATAACCTTAGGTTTTAGTTTTTAAACTACTTTCATTTAATATAATTAAGATATATTTTATTGTAAATATAATTACTATGTAATTATTAGTAATATATATGACTTAGTAATATAATTAGCATGTACTATATACTGTATATTGTGTACTATTTTAGTATAAATATTAATTGCTATATTACTATATTTATATGTATTATATATTACTATTGTATATTAAATAGTAGTATCTAACTATTTTATCTTTCAATTCTTGCATTCTGACTGATCATATTATTTTTATTCTATTTTCGCTTTTATACTCTTGTTAATTTTATGTTGGAAACTTTAGTCTAAAACCCCTTGTTTGGAAAGTCTAGAAACTTTATATATTGAATACAAAAAATCTTATGTCTCAGTCTAGGACTCGCTGTTTTAAGAAAAATGAGATGGTTGCTTACCTGCATAGGAAAACAAACCTCTGTTTATAATACAATCATCAAGCTACTAATGACATCATAAGAATTACTAATGCCGTATTTTTTAATTCTTTAATGTCTGTGTCTGTTACATTTGGCCAGACCTACTTGAACAGTCTTTTTCAGTATATACAAATCATTGACATCTGTGCAAAGGACAAAAAGATTATTCACAGAACTCACACTCACACAACAACCAATCCTGTTAGGCTTTGACCTTCAGCCTTTATTTTATTACACAGACATAAATATTATATTATGGGGTGTATATTCTTTTTTATATATATATATATGTTTTCAAACACGTAACTTTTATACACACATGTGCACATATATTATGTATATATCATTCTTAATATAGACTTCCAAATGTAAATAATAAATAATTTCACGTCAAGCTAAACAGGATAAAAACATGTAAACATACACACTTGGTTTTGGTCAAGTAAAATGCAAAATCACAAGGTTATCACAAGTTAACAAGTGCACTTGAAGGAGAATCAGGGAAAGAACAGATTGTAAACAAACACATGAGCAGCTGCAAGTCCCTATGTGGGTCCATTTGTTAAGGCTATTGTAGCGCAAAGCTCCTAGTTCAATTAACACTTTTCACCCTGTCACATTTACACTTGAGTAACTTCAAAATGAGTGTGGAAATTCTGTAAACACAAGACGAGCACTGAGTTTATCTTGCTGAAAACAGTAAAGACAAAATAAGCCATTCACTGACAGTAATATTAATTCCACCAAAATAGTAACTTTAAGGACTCATTTTTTAACACAATGAAACACTATAATCCTAGAAGGAAATATTTCAGGAAGAGACAAGAAAACAGAGAGAAACATTGCATTAAAATGTCCTCAACAGGTTCTAAAAGCAATAGATGTTTCAGTATAGGGAAAACAGGCAACATCAGGTGACATAACTTCAGCAGACTAGCCCACATGCCACAGCATGACACTACAGATACAAATTGAAATATTCTTCCAGTGCATAATGAAGTGAGGCGCACTCATCCTCAGAGGAGGGCTCATCACTCAGTGGAAACAATTGCTTAAACAACAGACTGGCCAGCCGAAGTGCGACAAGCTCCTTGTTCCTGCTTTCAAAGAACATTCTGCCCTCTGGCACTTGCACAGGCTCTGAACGTTGAGGCCAGTATGCGCTGAATGACCCACCACTTGGCCCAGGAGGGTCATCTCCCTGGCCATCATGGTATTGATGCTTGTAAAAACAATACTCTCCAAACGGGCAGTAACCCCAGCCTCCAGCAAAATACAAGCAGGGAATTTTGCTCATTCCCTCTTTGTACCGTTGAATAAGTCTCTGTTTCTCTTCCTCCTCCTCCACCCAGTAAAAACTGGGAATGACAAAGTTGGAGGTGACCCTGCAATGTGGGCAGGACTTGACAGTCCTGCTCTCATAACTTGGGTCTCTTCTCCATCTGCGGATACAGCTAAGACAGAAGGTGTGGTTGCAGTTGATAAGAATGCCAAAGCGGCGGTCGCTAAAGCGGGATTTCTCATAGACAACCTCCATACAGATGCCACATACCTTGTCCATACTTGGCTGGGCTGTAAGCAAGCGTCCCATATCTTTCACATGTGTTGCCATGCAGGCCCTCATGTGGTCTCCCCACTGGGCAGCATTCACTGGGTATGGAAACTGCTGACCACACACGTCACATGCTTCTCCGTGGGAGTATCTACAGCTATCCCCATAATAGCAATATCCCCGGGCAAAATAGCGGCAAATCTGCCTCCTTATGCCCACAGCCATCTGCTCCCTCTTAGGCACCCAGTGCACTGGTGCCTCGGGGACAGGCAGGATCGTACGGCCCCGGTAGGGCTGCCCTGGAACAAACTCAATGGCATCCACCCAGCTTTCTGCAGCTGCTCCTCTTGCAGCTGCTCCTCCGGCAGCCCCACGGCCTGCATTGTCTGTAGCAGCTTCAAAGAAACCACTTTCAGTAGCTGAGCCAATCACAGGCAAGGAGCCAGCGGATGCAGCAGGGGGGGCTTCCGCTACTTCCTGAGTCGGGGGTTCCATCTGCGCAGCCGCAAGATGGCCGACGTTTGCAAAGGCCTCGGGAAGGCCGTAGGCCTCACTGGCCATCTGGCCATCATCTACATCATGAGAGTAGCGACAGTTCTCCCCCTCCTTGCACATCCCATGTACATAATACCTGCAGATGACTTCCTTTGTCCAGCTGCTGCTGCTGCTTCCGGCAGGCCGGCTGACGAGGCTGGCCCCGCCCCCTGGGGAACCAGTAGGCCTCAGGACTTCCGGGCCGAGTCGGAGAAGGCCTGGAGACTCATACTGAGGGCCAGAAACCACACTAAACACACCAGAACATAGGGAAGATGTGTCTTGAGACAACAAATTCCCAGAGAATTCACCCCGGGGTAGGTTAGGCCCAGAAGGGCCTTCTCTTACTTCCTGAACACCTGCCTGGGCTCCAGGACGCCTGTAGGCCTTGAAGGGAGCTGCAGAGTCTTCCATGATACCCTATTTGGGCCCAAAACAGTGCCAAAACGTCTTTGGAAGGCTTATTTTCAACCTCGGGGCTCGGAGAAACTCAGGCCAAAAAATTTGCCGTCTTTACCGGAAGTGTGCAACTTTTTTTTCCTTCCCCCCTGCTCCCTGGTCCCTGTGACTTTTTGTTCCTACCTAGTTACTCACAGGAAGTAAGGAGGACACTTCCTGTGGTGACGTCTTTATGCCTTTGTGCTGCCGGGTCTCGGTCACCGATCTCCAAGCGTACGGCTTTTTTGTTCCCGCAGTCAGGGGCGGATTCAGCTCCTTTTGTCTGGCCTCTGGCCATGCTTCGCTGTGTTCCGGCAGTCCCTAATTACCCTTCTCACACCGTGTCCTCCGGAGGATGAGGTTTTAATTTAATCGTTTTAAGTTTCCATCACTTGTATTATATTTAATTATTTCTCTTATATGTTTTTGTTTCTGGAGGCTTTTTTGCAATTTGTTATGTTGACAAGACATAGTTTCTTTTGGTTATTTTGTAGAAATTCTGTGGACTTACGTTGGATCTGCTTTTAATCAGTAAGGCATTATTAGCAGGGAGCCCTTCTGAGCTAAGGCTATTAACTGGCCTTTCAGATGTCTTTCTTTTCTTGAAATTTCTAATGCTCACTCCCCCACTGTGCAGAAGCCACAGAGTTTATCCAGCCCAGATGCTGACTTAATAAGCCACTGCCCCCTGTGTGACCTGGGCTTTTATTGTGTTGATGGTTTAATGCATGGAAGCCCTTTCTTTCCCTTTCTTTCAGCCTGATCTGTGCTTTGTTGTGGCAGGGCAGCCTGTATAATGTATTCTCTACCATACTTCCCACAAGGGATACTTTGTAATTTCCATGTGTGTGAGCATTTTGTCATTTTTACAGATATGTTTAGTGCATTAGTTTTCTTTCTGTCTTTTCTTCTTACTTTGCTAACAGTACTTATCAAACTATACACTGAATTTTGGCATGCATTTTTCAAAAGATAATCATGTTGTTCCCTTTATTCTCTTAATGTGATGTTTTGCACTAATGTAGTTATAAGTAATTAACCTTTTTTTCTAAGAATAAACCTTTCTGTGTTTTGATATGTCATCATTTTGTGCATTACTGGTCTTTTTTGGTATAACAAGTTTCTTAGATGGAATTTTGTAGCCTAAATTTATGTTTTTAAAGTGTAAAAATCCTGAATATTCATGATACAAACATCCAGGTCCACAAATTAAATTCTAATTAAATAGGTGAAAACAAAGAAAGCAAAGTGAAGCCAATAATAAAGACAAGAAAAGCAATGAAGAAAAATAAACATGAATAATGGGAATAAATCAAGTAAAATTCTTTAAAAGGATTATTAAAACTGATACATTTCTGATAAACTTATCCAAAAAAAATGAAGAAAGTTCAATTAACCAAGATGACAAATTTCAAAAGGGGTATCTATATATTAATAACAAATGTGAAAAATTATGAAAGGCTCTAAGAAACAAGATTAGGACATTAAACTGGAAAATTTATATGAAATGGTTGCATACCTAGAAATGCATCTATTAATATAAATGACAAGAAATATTAAATATGAATATAGACCTATTGAACAATATCTATAATTAATAATATTATCTCTATAAAAGCTTTTAAAACTTTTCTTCTAAAATCAATATAAAGACAAAACATCCGTATCATTACAAGTCCTGGCTAGTGCCTGCAATAGGACAAAGAAATAAAAGAAGTTATAATTATAAAGGACTCATTGATGGAAAGCACCAGAAAATAATTTACAGATAAACTATTAGGTTTCATAAGTATCTTTAGTAAGAACAGTGCCTAAGAGTGTAATATTTAAAAAATCAGTTGTATTTCTATCAATGACATTTGACAAACATTTTAATCTACATTTAAACTACATTAAAAGTTAGCTATCCTAGGAATTAAATGAATTGAATTATTTTTATGTAGAAAGCCCTAAATAAATAGTAGAATACTTCATGATCAGTCAGTAGAATGTTCACTATTTTTAAAAGGTAATCTTTTGTTAAATTGATAATCATTTGAATATGTTGGTGCTTTTTCATCATGAATTTAGGAAATATTGGGGATTTTTCTTTTTCTCATTTATAGAGTGTTTTTTTTTATTTTTGATACCAAGTCTTCCAAAGTCTAACTTACTTGAACTGTCCTTTATATTCTAAATGCATTGGTTAATGCATTTCTTTCTTCGACAGCCCTGACTTTTTTTTTTTTTTACAGGAAAAAGACTTGTAGCACAGATCTCAGACTTACATACAAAGCTTTCCATATATCCACAAACATAAGAATGCTGAATATGTGTTTAAAAATGATACGCTCTCCACACTGTGTCTAAATTATATTTAACCCTTTTTTATATACCAGCACTTTTCAGAAGAATTTTCTGCCAAGAATTTATATAAATTTATATATGTGCTATACATTATGCTAGCCACTGGCCCTATGTGCCTTTTAAACACTTGAAATGAGGCTAGAGTGATTTTTTCTGTTTAATTATAAAGCTTATTTAAATAGCCACCTGGGACTAGTAGTTAATATGTTGGGGAGTAATATCCTATAAGGTGTGTGACCATCTCACCTTCTAACATAAGGAGACTGAAAAGTAGAATATTTCCTGACCTGCCCAAGACTCTGCTGCTAGCACAGGGTAGCATTTGCTGCCTGTTCTCCACCCATATGGTTCCCAATCCTTACTATCTCATGATGACTATATCTTTCAGTTTTATTATGACAATATTTCTTATTGACTTATAAGCTAAAAATATATGCCATGATTTTAAATATTGTGTAAAATTAAATAACTGGAAATACTGGACAAAATGTGCATATTAAGAGACATAAGCAACTATTTCCCACTCTGGCCAAATCTCAGAATTTTTTCCAATTGCCTTTGTCCATATTCTTGTCCTAATTTCTTCTTTTATTGTTATTTTTATTGTTTTTATTTTTGTTTTTAAGCATCAACATTGATATAACGCAGCCTCTGAAAATATCTGATCTTTACAAAACACTGAGCACCTAAAGGCTGGGTTCTGGCTGGGACAGTTGTATACACACCAGAATGTAGGGGAGCATGTGGAATATCTCTCCTACTAGGCATTTGGAGTCCAAGTGAAATGAAGGGAATTAAAGTTCCAATGCAGCAGCCTGTGCTAAGCACCTAGGTCACAGGAGCTCACTGTGTAAAGGGATTAATGGTGCTGCAGAGTTGCTGTCCCAGCAGCCTAACAATAGGCTAAGAGGCACGAGACAGATTCAAAAGCTGCAGATGAGGTGGATAGAAAAACACTGGAAAACCCTGCAGTCTCTTACTCCAAACAGCTCAAGCATGCCGGTCACAACCCCATATAGTTAGTATATCCATATTTAAAGAACACGTAATTGTGTCAAAGCAATTTTCTTCTTAAAACACACAGATGTTCCATATCTAACATTTAGGCGCTACTGCCGCGGGCAGGTGTGCGGGAGTGCACACGGGCGCCCACAGGAGTGCGCGCACAGGTGCACCGCGCACAGGCAACCGGGATTAAATGCAAGCGTCTAAAATCAGACATCAGGGGTTGAAGTCCCAAATGCACCACGCACTACCTGAACTTTCACTTTTTACAAGTCAATTGCTCTCTTTTACCTCATCTGCCAAATAACAAAATAACAGTAATAATAATAGTGACTAGTTCACGGGTCTGCTGTGGGTATTAAATGAAGTAATTTTGTATAAAATGATTGGAACAATGCCTGTTACAAGGGCAGATCTTTGAGATATCTGTAAGTGTGTTTTCTATTTGAGAATCACCCTAAGAATCCAGTGACTAATGTTTTTATCTTATTAATCCCCATTTTCTGCCATTTGCACATAGCAGTAAGTTACTGGCACGTGAGAGGTTGTGAATCAATCCTTATTGTCTCATAGTGACGGGTAAACTCATCTATATTTTGAAATTTAAAGAGTGAATTTGCTCCATTTGTCATTCAGTAAGTTCAGTCGTGGGTATTTATTCTGCCCGGCTCGCTTGTGGCAGCTGAAGGAGTCTGGCTGGAACACCACTCCTCAGCTGGTCCTGGGAGAGGGAGGAATTTTTTCAGGAATGCACATCTAGTAACCCTGAGCAACGCCAACTAGCAAGAAAGTTACTCGGACGTGTCTTTTAATTTCAAAAGGAATATAAAAAATAAGTATAAATACTCCTACAGCCACTCAGTTTTAAGATCATAAAATTGCTCTGATTATAAAATTATAAAATTATACTTATGTATCTATATTATAATAAAACACTGGAAATTTCAACAAATCTGGATGCTTTTCTACAAATGTCATGAATTTAGCTACATTTATTCTTTATTGTGGTTAACGGTCATATTCCCATTTTGTCATATGTATACTGATACATTTTATACAAATAAAACATGCTCAGATTTCAATTTCTAGCCAGCTTAAATGGCTTACATCAGGCTAGTATTTCCTTGCAGAAAATGACAGAAAATAGATCAAGAAATAAATAATTAAATATGTAAATGCTTAAATAAATACTTAAAGGACTTAGAAAATAGTTGATGCAGTGAATACTTAGGGGCAAAACCCAAGACCCCAGTAAATATTCTCATTAACCTATGGGTTATGGAAGAAATCACAAAGAAAATCGAAAGACGTTTTTAACTGAATGACACTAGTATATAATGTGTGAAATTATTTGGGATGCATGTAAAGCCATGCTTATAGGGAAAAATTCATAGCCTTAAATGTATTCATAAGACAGAAGCTTCATTTCCATAATGTATTAAAAAGCATAAAATAAGATGGGGTTGAGATGGGGGAGCATTCTAGTATACAGACTGAGGATGAGCTGTGTGCACAGATACGCATGCTGAGACCACAGGGAAAAAGGACACAATTAACCAGAAGGGTACTTGGAGGAGGAATATGTTTCATTTTAAAAAAAAAAATACTTCCATAATTTTACATGTTCCCTTCCTCTTCCAAAATTTTTGGACAGTAATTAAAGCAAATTGTGAACAATCACACCCTACTGTCCTTATTTCATCTCCTGCATAAAACATAAGAAAGTGCATATGCATGACCAAGAGGGCACAGATGTGATTGAATGGTTGAGGGAGGGAAATGTCAGCAATGTCAAGGATTTAGATACTACAAATACAACTGTTGTATATGAGAACACAACTAACGTAATTGATGTATATCAAATCACTGTACCCACCAAATGAAGACTGTGTAAATTAAATATAGGATATGTAAGAAACTTTGCAATATATGGGATCTAAATCATGTTAATATTTTCAAATGATTGAAGTAATTCAGAATATATTCTCTGATTCCAGATTGAAATTGAGCCAGACATCATTAACAAAATATAAACAGAAAATCAATTCTACATGGGCACATTAATAAATGTATTTCCAAATGACCCATATGTCTAAGAGAAAATTCAAAAGTAGGTCAGAAAATATAATTTTATTATTAATGAAGGTACCATATCAAAATTTGTGTGTTTCCTAGTTCAAATTTTAAAGCTTGAAATATATAACATGATATTTGGTATATTACAAAAAGAGAAATTTTGATTATTTCAATAAATCAAGTCATATGTTTACAAAAAAAGATAAAACATGTAAACAAAAGCATGAAGGAAATAACAAAAATAATAGCAGAAATTAATTTAAAAACCGAAACATAACAAGAAGAATAGACAGTTTGCTTCTTTAAAAGGATTAGCATAGCATACAGGTATCAAAATTTTACAAGTACTGAAAAAAGTACACAACTATTATATGACAATACAAAATGGATTAGCAAACTTGATAAAATTCTAGTTACCTTTTTCACTAAGATCTTCACTATTCAACTAGTAACAAGAATAAAAAATGGCAATATCACTACTATTCATTAGATTTTAAAGATATTACAGAAAGATATGATGAAACATAGGTCATTTAATTGTGGGAACACACTTGAAATGGTCAACTTTCTAAAAAATCCATAAATTATCAAAAGTAAAACAAAAGTAAATGTAAGTATGAATAGCCTTTTATCTATTAAAGAAAATTAATTATAATTAAAACCCTTCTTAAAAGAAAACTCTGGGACCGGACAGGTTCACAATAAATTTAATTACATTTTAGGAAGGTAAATTACAGACTCACATTGCTTATAAATTTTAATACAAATTAATATAAGATTTAAAAATAAAGTTTAATTTTATAAATAGATATGAGATACAAAATGACAAAGAAGGGTTTATTCTAGGGATTAAAGGAAAGTTAAATACTAGACAATCAATAGTGATTTATATACATTTATATGTTCTTGTATAATGTATCAATATAGAATTGATTTTATACTTACATTTTGTTAACTGATTTCTGGCTCAATTTCAACCAGAAATGAGAGAATATATTCTGAATTATTTCAATCACTTGAAAATAATGGTATGGTGCAGCGCCTGTGGCTCAAAGGAGTAGGTCACCAGCCCCGTATGCTGGAGGTGGCGGGGTTCAAACCCAACCCTGGCCAAAAAAAAAAAAAAAAAAAAAAATCTGCAAAAGAAAAATAAGGACAATAATGATATGATATGATATAGGTTCAATGTCTTAAAAGTATCTTTCAATGTCTTAAAAATGTCTTTCAAAAGTATCCCATGTTTAATTTCCATAGTCTAGAGTTAATGGGTGCGGTGTTTTGATATATATAAATTAGGTCAGTATTATTGGTAGTATATCAGAATCTTTAACGATGTTGTGTTTGTTTATCCTCTGCTATTCAGTCAATTACACCTTTGCTCCCTTGTGGTAATATACAATGATTCAATGAAAATCATTAATTTACTATGGGAGAAAATCAAATAATAAGCTCTTAAAAATTATGGACACAAGGTTAAGGTGTTTGGCATACTTCGTGGGGGCAGGACACAATTATAAGAGGGACTCTACCTAACAAATGCAAACATTGTAACCTAATTATTTGTATCCTTAATATCTAGGATTAAACTAAATGACCAGGATCTACATGAAGAAAATTACTAAATATGGCGGAACTTTAGGAAAAAAAAGATATAAGAGGAGAGACATACCATGTTCTTGGGTGGGAAGATTCAAAATTGCAAAGATGACAATTCTCCTCATAGTAATTTATAATTTTAAGCACAGTTCCAATCAAAGTTCCACTGAGATTTTTGTTTGTTTTGAACTTGATTCTAAAGTTCATCTGGAAGAATAAAGGAGAAAAAAAAAATATTGTAACCTAATTATTTGCATCATCAAATTAACCTGAAACAATAACAAAACCAGGATTTCCTGTTAAAATAATATCAGAATAGATTCCTTTGGATATTCCTAATAAAATACTTAAAATGCAAAGGTCTGCATGGCCATGTATTGGATACTTTAGAACATTTTTTGTCAAACTAACAAGTACAATGAGATTGGCTGGTCTCCCCTAATATCACTAGGTAAAGTTAGAAAAGGAAAAATTGAGCTTAGGGACTGGGTAGAGCAGCTCATGCCTGGCTAACATAGTGAGACTCTGTTTTAACAAAAATTTTAAAGAAATTACCCAGTTAATGTGTCCCATTCCTGTAGTGCTAGCTACTTGAGAGACTAAGGAAAGAGCATATCTTGATCCTAGGAGTTTGAGATGACAGCAAGCTGTGATTGTTCCACTTCTCTTTAGCCTGGGAAACAGAGCAAGACTCTGTCCAGCCCAAGTGCTCCATAAATAATCTAAAAGTTCCTTTGTCTGCCCTTTAGGACAGAGACCCTCATCTCTTAATTTAGCAGGGATAAGCCTGGCAAAAATTAAATCCAGAGTCTCATTCTTTTCATGGTATGTTATAAAGCAAATTAAATGCCCAACCTCATAAGGTGCCTGCCATTAAAATGAGAACACTGGGAAGAAATAGGATCCTGAAAATTGGAATGATACATATGGGAAGATATTAATAAAGCTGTTGACTTTGAATACCTATGATCTAATGGTACTCAGAGGGGAGTATTGTCTACTCCCCTCTGAGAATAGCCCTGCTCTGCCAGAGGAAAGTATAATAGCATTCCCTGGGGTAGCTGCCTTTCAGGATAGCACTAATTCTCCTCAGACTAATGCCCCACACTTCTGTTTGCTTCTAGACTTATAAGTAGACTCTAATCCTAAAAGGCCCCCCAGAACAGGTACAATGTGTGATCCAGGAGGAAGTGTGCTATGCAGAGCTCCTAAATGTCTTGGAATTTCCCAGGTTATAAAAGAATTTTTTTTTCCTAATGAGGAAACTCTTGATAGGCTCCTAAATGGGGGCTGGTGACTGAAACGACAAAACCATGATTCAAAATTTGAAGCTTCAGCTCCTGGACCCATTCTCCAGAGAGAAAGAAGGGGTTGGAAGTGGAAATAATAAATACTGATTGTGCCTACATGATAAAGCCTACATAAAAATGCCAAAAGTACAAGTATTATTAGTTTTATTTTATTATTATTATTATTATTGCCTAATTTGGTCTTGAGGGTTCTATCTATAAGCAAGATAACCAGTCTCTGAGGGACCCTCACCAAGGGAAATTTAGGTCAACATGTCAGTCAGCTGAGGTACAAGGAGGAAGTGAAACCAAAAGGCATAAAACAAGGAGGAATTTGTTACTCCCATTCCAGAGGGGTTTAGTAGTGCTGATGGAAACTGATAGGATGTCCAGGAGTGGAAGGAGCTCAACCAGCCTGCGAAGAGTGACAGAAAGGGAGCATGTGGAACTTGGCCTTTATTAAGGCTCAGAGGTGGTATCCTTTAAGCTTTTTGCAAGGATTATGGAGTGGCTTATTTAAACAAAACACGTGTGAAAGTGGAAGTTACCTACATGACTCTGGTGTAGTCCCTTACATTTTATCATACTCAACAACTATGAGGTCTGTTGTGCTTGAGTGAGATGAACAACTAGCAAGTTAAACATGAGGTGGAGGGGGGCGTGACTCAGAAGTGGAATTGCCATTTTTAACAGTGTATGATCAGTTATGGAAGCAAAGGAATGACCTAAAAACAGAATTTAAAACTGAAATAGAAGCAGAACACAACCATTTGGAGAATTCACTTCTTGGCCATGTGGTACAGAACACTGTGCTATATTGTGCACCGAAACGAATATTCCAAACTGTACCTTTATTAAAGAGAAGAGTTTAGAACTTTAGACCATTTTCCTTGACACTTTTGACACAGGACTTAACATCTTTGTGAGTCTTGGAAACCCCTCTCACACCACTCCCTCTATTGTTTATTTAGTATATCCTCAGTGAATTTCATTTTTCTGACTTTTCATTTTCTCTCTCTACTTCCTGTAGCCTGAGTAATTTCATTCTCCAGGAGCAACAATGAGCAGGGAAGGAGCCTTTACAGACATCCCTGGGTGCCTGGTGTACAGTCACAGAGGACCTAGTGAAAATATTCCTCCTCCAAACCAAGGTCAGTCAGCAAGGGGAAGGCCAGAGAAGGTGCAGAGGTCTTGGTGGGATTCACATGGCCAGCTGCTCCCAATCCTCTGTCTTGGGTAGGCTTAGTAATCCAATTATTTACTAAAAAGCCTGAGTTTTAAGTTTCCACATATTGGTAACTTGCTTAATATTTGTTCTGGGTTTATGGTTTTGTTTGCAAATGACATATATATGTGTATACATCACATTTTGGTCACATAAAAATCATCTGCAACCAAGTTTTTATTATTCTGTGTGTGTCAATGCCTTTCATCTTGTCTTTAACTATTCATTCACCATATTTTGTCAAAATAACTTTCTTTTTTTTACTTTTTTTATTCAATCATAACTGTACATTGATGCATTTATGAGATACAGTGTACTGATTTGCTATACAGTGTGAAATGCTTACATCAAACTGAATAACACATCCATCACCACCTCACTTACTTATTTGTTATGGTAAGACAATTATACTCATTTCTTAATAGTTTTGAAATGTACCATTGCATTATTCACATTAGGTGAGATCCAAAAAAAAACCTCCCTCCTCTCAGCCTCCTCCCCTTCCCTCCCACTTTCTGCACTATACTTATGTCTTAATATTTGTATGAATGTGTAGGTGATTATTTATTGATTTCATAGTAGTATTGAGTACATTGGATACATTTTTCCCCCATTCTTGAGATACTTTACTAAGAAGAATATGTTGCATATTCATCCAGGTAAACATAAAAGATACAAAGTCTCCATCTTTTTATGGCTGCATAGTATTCCATGGTGCAACATATACCCCAATTTCTTAATCCATTCATGGGTCGATGGGCACTTGGGCTGTTTCCATGTCTTGGCAATTATGAATTGAGCTGAAATAAACATTCTGGTGCAAATGTATTTGTAGTAAAATTATTTTTGATCATCTGGGTATGGACTTTGTAGAGGATTTGCAGGATTTAGTAGTAGGTCTACTTTTAGTTCCTTGAGTATTCTCCAAACTTCTTTCCAAAAAGGCCATATTAGTTAGCATTCCCACCAGCAGTGTAGACGTGTTCCCTTCTCTCTGCATCCATGCCAACAAATTTTCATTCATTAACCTTTCCTAAATTGAATAGAAATATTATGTTCATTAGGAAAAACTGAGGTTACATATGCTCTATTTTAGTGTTTTCTAGAAATTACCTCTGAAATACTTATGATTGAAAAAAGAAGAAGAATAGAGACTATCCTGGGAGCCACAGGCAAAATTTGCTCAGAGTCTGATGCTTAAAAGGTCATGTTTGTGTCTATTATATAGCTTAGTCTGTTCTAATTGTGGAAGTTTCATAAAGAATTATTTGCACAGGGTTGGCACCTGTAGCTCAGTGAGTAGGGGGCCAGCCACACACACCAAAGCTAGCAGGTTTGAGCCCAGCCCAGGCCTGCTAAACAACAATGACAACTGCAACCAAAAACTAGTCAGTCATTGTGGTGGGCACCTGTAGTCCAATTACTCTGGAGGCTGAAGCAAGAGAATTGCTTAAGCCCAAGAGTTTGAGGTTGCCACGGCATTCTACTGAGGGTGAATCTCAGTCTCAAAAAAATCAAAGAAATAAAAATAAAAGAAAAAGAAAATAATTATTTGCACAGACATACTCTGAGACTCCATCTAAGGACACTAAAAACAGTCATTTCTTTAATACACAATAGGAACTTCCAGCATATTGCTTGATTTTCTCTTACCCAAAGCTAATAGACATTCCCTAGAGTCTCTGACATTTTCAAAACAGTTTTTGCAAACATCTGCATGATGTGTCTCTGTACACGTGTTTCATAATATAGATATACATTATTTCCTTGCCCTTTGAAGGGTGAATACTTAAAGTGTTTTTAGTTTTCAGGGGAAAAATTCCACTTAGAAAAAATGTACATACATCTCCAGAAACCATATAATTTTATAACAGAGTCATGTAAAGGGAGAATTTCAAATTATTTTTATCTTTAATTAGCAAGAAAATACTTTTTGTATTGTTGGGGATTCATTGAGGGTACCCTGGAGGGTAATCTTCAGGTTAAATTGATTGCTTTTGTTAGATAAGTACCCTCCAATAGTTGTGTCCTGCCCCCAAAAGGTGTACCACACCCTTGACCCCCCACCTCCTGCTTCCTTCCCTTTATTAACACTCCCCATCCCCCTATCCCCAGCCATGTACTAGGATGTTAATTGTCCTCATATCAAAATTGAGTACATAGGATTCTTGTTTCTCCATTCTTGTGATGCTTTACTAAGAACAATGTGTTCCTCATCCTTCCAGGTTAATACAAAAGATGTAAAGTCTCCATCTTTTTTAGTGGCTGAATAGTATTCCAGGTATTCCAGATACCACAGCTTGTTAATCCATTCCTGGGGTGGTGGGCATTTAGGCTGTTTCCACATTTTTGCGATTGTAAATTGAACCGCAATAAACAGTCTAGTGGAAGTGTCCCTGTGTTGGAAGGATTTTTTTTTTTTCTTCTGGGTAGATGCCCAACAATGGGATTGCAGGATCAAATGGGAGGTCTAGCTTGAGTTCCTTGAGGGTTCTCCATACTGCCTTCCAAAATAGATCTAAAGCTTGTACTTTTCAGATTATTAGAGAATCTTCTGTATTGCTTTTTGTTTATACATATGGGGCTCACAGGGGAAAAACATAGATAAATTTTCCATATCCTCTAATGTTTTAGTTAGCTTTGATTCAGAAAATCACTATGGAAGCTAAAGTATAGGTAGGAGAGTGGCCATTGGGAACTCAGAGGACAGAGCTCAGACCTGGATGGGATGAACAACGAAGGCCTCTAGGAGGAGAGACATGGAGGAGATTCTGGAGAAGGAGGAGCAGAGAGTCCAGCACACACAGGCGGGAAAGAGAAGATGTGTCTGCAGCACAGACTAGGACATGAGAAAAGGGCAGTGGATTGGCAGGAACACTGTGATCAGTGACGTGTGAGGAGAGCAGGATAAGGAAGGGAACACCATGGTGGGCTGGACAGGTGAGAGAAGGTAGGTCAGGAGGGATTCAGGAGCAGCTGACAATGGAACATGCTGTGTGCTGGAGTTTCTTTTCTTTTTTTCTTGAAATAATACTCCATCCACTGAGCTCTGTGTGTCAGAAGATGTACAACAAATATTATTTGGAAGATTTCACCGTTAAATGTGCCTATTCCCCTTCATTTATTATGTATTTGTTCAATGGCTTATTAATGTCAGTCCACAAGCATGAATATTTTATTTTGCACTTAACAGGAAATCCCAGTACGGACTCAACTATTTGTTGTTTTAATGGCATATAGCATAAGACTGAGAAAGGGTGACTTCTAACAATAAAAGCCCTGGGACAATTAATGGCCATTATATGTAGTCCAGAGACTTCAGGAAGTATGAGAAGAGGTTGTCTAAGCCTTTGCCATAAAGGAGTTTTTTGTTGAAGGCACTAACAGGAGTGCCTATTGATTTTAATTTGTGAATAAGATTTGTATATGTGGAATATATTACCACCAAACACAGAAAGTAGTAAAAACATTGGAATAGTATGTCTTCAATAGGTGTGTGAAATGAGTCTCCTTGCAGGAGGGTGTCATCAAAGTGATGCCATGCAGCGCTCCTGGCCTGGAGAAGGTAAATTCCATTATGATCTTATCTGCAAAAATCACCTATGATGACAAAGCAGGTGCTGAGTTACCCTGGAAAAGGCACACTGTGTCCCTGAAGAGTTGGAGGTAACCTGAGGCTGAGAGGCTATTGAAATAGGCCATGAATGGAGCATGCTAGCCAAATCTTTCAGGAGGCAGGGTCTCGCTATTGCTCAGGTTCATCTCAAGCTCATGAGCTCAAGCAATCCACCCACCTCAGCCTCCCAGAGTGCTAGGATTATAGGTGTGAGCTTCTACAACCGGATTCTTCTCCTCCTCCTCCTCCTCCTCCTCCTCCTCCTCCTCCTCCTCCTCCTCCTCCTTCTTCTTCTTCTTCTTTTTTTTTCTGATTAAGGAACAGGTGAAATGAGTTGGCAAATGGACGTAATGAAGATAATTATATCTTTATTAGTTAGGGTTTATATAATAAGTTTTAATCCTTAAAGGCTTTCTTTTCATTTGCATTGGGCCATATTAACTATTTGAATTTGAAGTTAATAGAGTCCCATTTTATCAAGTAAATTTGGAAGTGCCAAAGAATTAATTTATTTGTTAACATATCATTTATCATGGTAGAAAAATGATTCACCTATACCTATTGTAGAACATTTTAGGGCACAGATATTCAAACTTTGGGTAATTTGGGAAAAGATACAGTTAAAGTTGAGGCATACCTTTTTTTTTTTTTTTTCTTCTTTTTATATTTAGTTACCTTCTCAAGATTATAAGGGCAAAGTGTCTAAATTTAGTGAAATCTCCAGGTATAAATTTAGCAATTCTTAAAGTTAGAACCTGTGTTGCAGAGGGACAAAATCCTATCTGTGACCTCTTTTTAATTATATAAATCCCTTCATAAAATTTGGGTTTTCAGTTGAATCAAATTGTGTAAATGTGTTTAATTGTATTTTATATATTCAATGCATCTCTTCATTATATGGTTATATTAACATATACATAGGCACACAATGTTTTTTATATTTTACTTTTCCCTCCTACATCTAGGCACTTGTTTATTAAATTAATAAGTAATCTAGAACCATCATATTTGCTCAGTCTGGCAGTTTTTCAGTCCATAGAGTGTATCTTTTTTTAATTATTTCTTGGACTGGTAACTGCCTAAAATGGTACTCTCTTTTTCATTTATTTTCTTTTCATTTCATTTTTATTCTTTTCTTTTCAGGTGTTTAGCAATCAGAAGCCATAGTTCCTAATTTCTGTCTCTGGTTAATAAGAGAAACAAGGGTTAGAAAAAGGACTCAGGTGTTTCTAGGCAGTACCCTCTCCCTGGCATGGCCCCAACTGTAAGTTCCTATTTTTTTTTTTTCTTTTAAATAAAATGCTTAGGATGGCTTTTATTTTTAAGTGGTTATATATTTTTTTCTCTTTGGTTAGTTACCTGAGAAACTCCTGATAGCCTGAGTGGCCCCTGTTGTGAGCACTATTTGGGGTTCCCATCAGTCCCATTTGTAGGTGGTTGTTCCCTCTCTGGGTAGCCTAATAAACTTTATTCAGCAGCTCTAGCTATGGAATCAAGGAAGCAGTAACATTGGGATTGCAGATCTATTGCCTGTGAAAAGCCATGGCTTCCTACAGAGGGATGCCCCTCTTACTGGGGAGCCCTGAAGTATTTGAACACACCACTCACTCACAAAGTGCTCTCAAACACAGGAGTCTCCAAGCTCCTGTGTCCAAGCTCTACTATACACCTGATGTCTGTGCCCAAAAGCCTTAGCACTGAGGTTGGGTTGTCTCTCTCCTGTCCCAGAACTTTATGACACAAATTGGGATCTTTAAACAGTATAGCAAGCTTCACACTAACCAATAGTTCCTGTTCACGGGAGTGATGGCAACCATGGTTGTCCCTCTTACAGTGCAGGAATGGTAATTTTGAATTTAGGAGAGAGAGCAAGCAAATCACTTTGAAAAACCTACACTTTAGGGCAGGAAGCCTTAGCCACACTGGACGATGCAAAAAGTGGTGGTACATGGCATTTTGGATGTGTATCACCAAGTGCTAGAATTGTCTCAGGTGGTGTTACCCAAATGGGAAAGCCGGCTGGTAATGAACCACGAGCAGGCTAACAGCATTATATTTTCTTTCTCACAGTCATAAACACACACTCTACTTGCTGTACCATTTGTTATGATTTTTACTGTAATAGTTTTCTCATTTTATTTTGATGTCTTTCTGTCAAGAGTAGCTATAAGCCAAGATAGCCACTCTGTAGGGGAGCCCTGGTATGAGCTGAGGGATGGAGCTCAGCTGGGTTGTGTCAGTCATGTGAGGCATAGGGGGAGGTTAAACCAAAATGCATGGAATACAATAAATGTATTACTTACAAATCATAAAGAGGTTGTGGAACCATCTGGAGACTGCAGGGAAGTCAAAGAGAGAGAGAGGGAGAGCAAAAAAAAAAAACCTGTGAACCAAAGCCTTTATTAAAATCCATGGCATCACCCAAGCAGATTTCCTGCAGGAAGCTCTGATTGGTGGGGTTAGAACAAGTGAACATAAGTTCCTCAGCATGATCCTGTGATTGACTTGGGGCCAGCGTGGCATATCTGTGCAGTCTGTGTAGGCTGGACCGTCTTACTTGTTTCCTGTGCAGATTTGATTTTGGAAGTGTCTGCCACTTACAATCTTGCCGACCATAGCTCATGTCAAAAGCCTGTGAGCACTTCCAAGTGGGGATTGGAGCAATTTTGGAATAAATAATTTCTGATGCCACTGCCTGGTACACATGATTTTAAAGACAATTACTATTTTTCTATTGGAGATTGATTGAAGTGGCCTCAATGATTGAAGGACGTAAAATAAACCTGAGAAACTCATAATATCCTGTGTAATATCAGAGGCTCTAATGAGGGGGGCAGTGCCCAGAAGAGTTGAATAATAAAAAGGAAATGGTTTATACAGAAGCACACTACTGGGTGGACGCAGGGGGGGACACCACATCCATTAACCCGGAGCATCTTTACCACAAGTGCAACTTGGGAACTACCTGAGGAGTTGCCAGAAGCTATTGTTACATGGACAGAACCCTGCAAACAGCTTTTGATTGACAAAACAAACAGTAAATTGTTTTTTGGTTTACAGATGAATAGACAACATTCTGTTTGGAAATCTGCCACATTCCTTATGGACTGGCCATATGGTCTGGTACATAGATGAACAATGGAGAGTTGAACTATTAAATGGATACTTTGAGGGTGCAGCCCCACAGAAATCACTCTGGGAACTTAAAGGGGGCATTGATTGAAGTAAGACCACCTTTTATGTTTGGAAGGGGGACTTTGGGTGCACTCCTTTGAGGTAGCCACTTGTGTCCATGAAGTGAGTGGACACTGTGGGCTGCAGTGGCTAGGTATAGACACATTATTCTTGCACCCTCTAAGGCACAAAATGCCTATAAGAACTGTTCCTTCTAAGAGCAAGAGACATAGAGCCTGTCCGGTTAGGTTATGGGCAAGGTCCCCGGGCAGAAGCCCTGACCCATACATAGCTGGCAAGTGGATTATATTGAATTAGTGTCACTTGCCCTGATGGGCTAAAAATGGATCCTGACAAGAACAGATCCTTACTCCTGACTGTGTTTCACACACATGGTAGTAGATGAAAATGCTTGAAATACTATGAAAATTTTAGAACAGAAGTTACTGTACCAATTTGGGACCCCAGGTACATTTAGTCATAACAAGGGATGCATGCACTTTATAGACCATAGTGTGCAACAGCAAGCAAAGACATCACATCAAAATGAAACCATCATGCTGGATAGCCTGGAAATAGGGTTTAACAGAAAATTGCCACAGGTGACATAAACATTTGTTTACAACTGGAGAAGAGAAAGGCATAAGGGGCTGGTTTACACACCTCAATGAGTGTGTGTTCACATGCAGTGAGTCAAGGTAGGTGAGACAGGCTATACCCACTGGATAGATTTTTCTGCTCTCTGGGGAATTTGAGGAAGAAGGGTCAGATGCTAGTGAAACTATACAAGCTTTCCCCACATCACATCAGTTTCCAGTTTTCCTACCAGATGTGGCAATTCCAAGAGCAGGGATATAACCTCAGGTGTTGGAAGCAGAATGATTTCTAAGCAAGAAACTATATCACACTTTTAAACTTTTATCCCATAATTCCTGAGAATTCCTTTATTTCATCTGTCAAAGTGGGGTTTCACAGTGAATGCTATTGTGTGGCTCAGTGACCAGGATATCCCGTTTCTTTCCCTATGTAACCTGACCCTGTATGAATGGGCACAGACTGATGTAAGGCAATTTTTAAACTAGTATCACTGTCAGAGATCTAGACCAGCACAGAGGCCAGACCTAATAGCTCCTCCAAAGGTAGAGAGTTTGGGTAAAAATAAATGACAAATGAAAGGTAGGAGACATAGTAACAGAGGGGAAATAATAAATGCTTTAGTAATATTTGATGAATAAAAAGTTTTTTAAATAATTGGTAAAATAAAATAAAAACACTCTCCAAGTCTAATTTAGACATCTTCACCTGAAGCTGTTAGGTTAAAAACTATCTTTGCTAGATGTTCATAGACCTGCTGCTTCTATAATATTTGTCTAGATTTGACTGTCAACTTATGAATGGAACTTGTGTATGAAAGTTCTTATTAATTGGAAATCTCGAAGCCATGTTACGTTAAATTAAAAAGGATGATTATAAAATATCCAAATCATTTGTAAGTTAAAATACTAAAACTGATTATAAAACATACGTTTAAGTTTATATACTTTGACACTTTCTTTTTATACACTATAAAAAGCTAAAGGCCGGCCACAGTCGCTCATGCCTATAATCCTAGCATTCTGGGAGACCACAGTGGGAGGATTACTTGAGCACAGGAGTTTGAGATCAGTCTCAGCAAGAGTGAGATCCCATCTCTACTAAAATTAGAAAAATTAGCCAGGTTTAGTCCCAGCTGCTTGAAAGGCTGATGTAGGAGGACCCCTTAATCCCAGGGGTTTGAGGTTGCGGTGAGCTAGACTGATGCTATGGCATTCTAGCCTGGAGCATCAGAGTGAGAATGTCTCAAGAACATTTTTTAACTAATTAATTAATTTAAAAAGAAATCTAAATATATTTAAATATGCTAATAAAAATTGGGAATTGATAGCAGCTAAAAGTTACTTTAACTTCCTAGATTTTCATCAAAAATAAAGGCTACGGGTGGCTCCTGTGGCTCAGTGAGCAGGGCGCCAGCCCCATATACCGAGGGTGGCAGGTTCAAACCCGGCCCCTGCCAAATTGCAAAAAAAAAAAAAACAAACAAAAAACAAAAATAAAGGCTACTAAGAGTTAAAATTATAATTAATACATGTAATAAAAACTACTATGTTAGAAAATAATTATAAATACAAAATATTTTTAAAACTTGGATATCTTTTTTTCAAAAGAAGTAAAATTTTTGCTCTTTAAACTGTCACTTAGGCTAAAGAAATTACCATTTTATAATAACATACAATCATGTTTATGACAACTGTTTATGTGACCAAAAGTATTTTAAACCTTTATCAACAGAGGCAAAGCCCTGAAAAAGAGCAAACATGTTTTTATGGCTGTCTCTTTAAAACCTTCTCACCCTTTTTTGGGAACTAAAACCTACATACCCGACGGTGACCAGTAATTTGAGGGGATAAGTGAGTGCTTTGTTCCTTTTTCTTTTTCATTTTTTTATTGGTTTGTGTGGTTTTTGGATGTCAGGAGATGGCTCATTGGAATTATGTAGACAGATTTCCTGGAGATGGGATCAATCAGAATCATCAACTCTACAGTTAAACAGCAAGAGCCTGAAGCTGAAACACCTTCTCATTTAAAAGCTTTGTATTTCTGTGTGTAACTAGCACCTTGGTATTTTAAGATGAAGTCTGCCAACCTTCAAACATGCCAGAAAATTAATAAATTTCACTTTCCTTCTCCTGAAACTATTTGTCTTCATTCTTCTTTCAGCCTCAGGGACGACAAGTGCCAAATGTTCAGTAACACTTTGGTATTTGACAAACGTTCCAAAATCAGAATTTGTACATTTGCTTTTTGACCTCAAACCAGCTTTTAAAATATAGCCATTAAAAATTGAGAGAAATACATTTGACTTATTTGGTTTGTTAGAACCACACAAGAAGTATTGCTAAATATAAAAGTGTTTAACTTTCTTTGGCTTATAATTATATAAACATATAATGTATGTTTATAATGTATTCCAAAATTGTATGAAATTCATAAAATCTTGGTATATTTTGATATGTATATAATCAATAATTATGATTATTATATTAAATTTTTCAGACCACAAAAATAACTGAATTTTAGCTGTCAACTGTCCATTTAACCATGACAATGCTAAGATTTTTTGTTATCCACAGATGATTATTATTTTACTTAATTTTTCTCAAAAAACAGTTTTCTACTAACTTTAGAGATCATATGGTTCAGGCTGAATCTTAAATTCTGTCTTAAGCAACCTGTGACATACCAACTCCAAGATATGTTTTCCTTTATGAAAGCTTCCTCCTCTTTTTTTTTTTTTTTTAATTGTTTTAGATTCATTGAGGGTACAAAGAATTAGGTTACACTGATTTATTTAGGGGATTTGTTAGGGAAATTTCTTCCTATAATTGTGTCCTGCCCCAAAAGGTGACCCTCCTTCCCTCAGCCCCCTCCTCCCACCTTGTATTAGCTCATCTACTGCCTTCATATTAGAATTGAGTACATTGATTCTTGCTTCTCTTTTCTTGTGATGCTTTACTAAGAATGCATTCCACCTCAATCTAGGTTAATACAAAATATGTAAAGTCTCTATCTTTTTTATATTTATTTTTAATTTTTTAAAAGAGTCTCACTATGTTGCCCTTGGTAGTGTGCTATGGCAACACAGCTCACAGCAACCTAAAAGTCTTGGGCTTAAGCGATTCTCTTGCCTCAGCCTCCCAAGTAGCTGGGGCTACAGGCGCCTGACACAACACCTGGCTATTTTTTGTTGTTGTTATTGTTGTTGCGTTTGTCATTGTTCTTTAGCTGGCATGCTGGGTTCAAAGCCGCCAGATTGTGTGTATACGGCTGTCACCGTAACAACTGTGCTACGGGCGCTGAGCCCCTCTATCTTTTTTAACAACTCAATAGTATTCCATGCTACACATATGCCACAGCTTGTGAATCCATTGCTGGGTTAGTGGACATTTAGGTTGTTGCAATAATTTGTCTATTGTAAATTGAGCTGCTTGCAAATATCATTATGATAAGAGAATATTTTTTCTTCTGAGTAGATGCCTAGTAATGGGATTGCAGGATCAAATGGAAGGTCAAATTTGAGTTCTTTGAGGATTCGCCATACTTCCTTCCAAAAACGTTGTATTAGTTTGCAGTCCCACCAGCAGAGTAGAAGTGCTCCCTTGTCTCCACATCCATATCAGCATCTGCAGCATTGAAATTTTGTGATGTGGGCCATTCTCACTGGGTTAGGTGATATCTCCAGGTAGTTTTGATTTGCATTACTCTCAAGATTAGGGACAATGAGCATGTTTTCACATGTCAGCCATTTGCCTGTCTTCTTTAGAGAAGATTCTATTCATCACTCTTGACCGGTGATATATGGGATTGTTGGGTCTTTTTTGTTGATTAATTAGAGTTTTCTGTAGATTCTAGTTATCAAACTTTTGTCTTATTCATAATATCCAAATATATTTTCCAATCCTGAAGGTTGTCTATTTGATTAATTGTTATTTCCTAAGCTGTGCAGAAGCCTTTCAGTTTCATTAAGTTCCATTCGTTTATTTTTGTTGTTGTTGCAATTGCCAGGAAGTCTTCTTCATAAAATCTTTCCCAAGGCTATCTTCAAGGGTTTTCCCCACACTTTCTTAGAGGATTTTTATTTTTTCATGCCTTAGATTTAAATCTTTTATCTATCTTGAATCAATTTTTGAAAGTGGTGAAAGATGCAAGTCTTATCCCAGCATGATTATTGAATAGGGATTATTTTCCCCAATGTATGTTCTTGTTTGGCTCCAAATATCAATGGCTCTATTTTTGTGCCAATACCATGCTGCTTTGATCACTATGGCCTTGTAGGATAGCTGAAAGTCTGTTATGGTGTCAAAACAGGCTTTGTTTTATTACTAAGAATGGCCTTGGTGAGGCCAGGGATGGTGGCTCGTGCCTTATACTTAGAGAACTTGGGAGGCTGAGATTGGTAGATTGCCCTGAGCTCATGGGTTCAAGACCAGCCAGAGCAAGAGTGACACCCTGTCTCAGAAAAATAGTAGGGTGGTGTGGTAGGTACCTGAAGTCTCAACTACTCAGGAAGCTGAGGCAAGAGGATTGATTAAGCCCGAAAGTTTGAGGTTGCTGTGAGCTATGATGCCAGGCACTCTACTGAAGGTGATAAAATGAGACCCAGTCTCAAAAAAAAAAAAAAAAAAAAAAAAAGAAGAAAAAAGAAAAGAAAAGAAAGAAAGAAAGAAAAAGAAAAAAAAATAATTGCTTTGGCTATACAGGGTTTGTTATGGAATTATTTTTTCCAAATCTTCAAAGTATGATGATGGTATTCTAATAGGATTTTATTGAATCTGTAGATTACTTTGGGAAGTATAGACATTTTGGCAATCTTTATTCTCCCCAGCCGTGACCATTGTATGTTCTTCCATTTGTTCATATCTTCTGCTATTTATTTTCTTAGGGTTTCATAATCTTCTTTGTACAAGTTCTTTACCTCTTTTGTTAGGCATATCCCTTAGTATTTCATTTTTTTAAGCTACTGTGAAGAAAATTGTGTGCTTGATTAGTTCTTATCTTGGATGTTATTGGCATATACAAAGGCTACCAATTTCTGGATGTTGATTTTATATCCTGACACATTCCTGTATTTTTTGATCACTTCCTGGAATCTTAGGGTTGAGTCTTTGGGGCTCTCTAAGTATAAGAACATATCATCAGCAAAGAGCCAAGAGTTCAATCTCTTCTACCTCCATTTGGATGCCCTTTATTTTCTTCTCTCGCATGATTGTTTTGGCTAGAATTTCCAGAACTATGTTGAATAGTAATTGTGATAGAGGGCAACCTTGTGTAGTTCCAGTTCTAAGCGTAAAAGCTTTCAGTTTTACTTCATTTGGTATATTAACTGTGGGTTTGTCGCAAATGTTTCCAATCAGTTTAAGAAATGTGCCACCTATGCCTTTATTATTAAGTGTTTTAGTTAGAAAAGGATGCTGAATTTTACTGAATCCTTTTTCTGCATCTATTAAGAGGATCATATGGTCTTTGGCTTTGCTTCTATCAATATAGACTTGCATAAACCAGCCCTGCATCTCTGTTTTTGCTTCTATCAATATAGACTTGCATAAACCAGCCCTGCATCCCTGGGGTGAAACCTACTCAATCATGATGAATGATTTTTTTTTTTTTAATGTGTAGCCATAATCTATTGGCTACAATTTTATGGAGAATTATTACATCTATATTCATTAGTGAAATTGGTCTGAAGTTCTCCTTTTTAGTTGTATCTTTTCCTGGGTTTGGTATCAGTGTGATGTTTGCTTCATAGAGTGTGTTTGGGGAATATTCCTTCCTTCTCATTTTTTAAAATTATTTCTGCAGTATGGGTATAAGCTCTTCTTTGAACGTTTGATAGAATTATGGTATCAAGCCTTCTGCACCAGGGTGTTCTTTTTTTGGTTAGGAGATTTTTTATTGTTTCTTTGATCTCAGTTCTTAAAATTAGTATGTTCAAGAGATCTATTTCTTATTGGTTAAGTCTAGGGAGAGGGTGCAATTCCAAGTATTGATCCCTTTCCTCCACATTATCAAATTTCTGGGCATCAGGTTTCTTGTAGTTCTCAGAGATGATCCCTTGTATCTCTGTGGAATCTGTTATTTCCCCGTTTATTATTTCTGATTGAGGTTAATAGAGATTTTTCCTTTCTGTTTCTAGTTAATCTAGCCAAAGGTTTATTGATTTTATTAATTTTTTCAAACAACCAACTTTTTAAATTAATTTTCTGAATAATTCTGTTGTTTTCAATTTCATTCATTTCTGATTTAACTTAGTTATTTATTTTCTTCTGCTGGGTTTGGGATTAGATTATTATTCTTTTTCCAATTCCATAAAATGGTGCATGAGTTTCTTGGTACGCTGTTTCTTTCTTTCTTTCTTTCTTTCTTTCTTTCTTTCTTTTTTTTTTTTTTTTTAATGTAGACATCTAATGTGATAAATTTTCCTCTTTAAGCTGCTTTTTCTGTATCGTATAGGTTTTGGTAACTTGTGTCTTTGTGGTTGTTATGTTTAAGGAATTTAACAATTTACTCTTTTAACACTCCTGGATGCAACTATCACTCGGGATAAAGTTGTTTAATTTCTGTGCCTTTGTGTAGGGATGAACGTTTTTGTTGGAATTCTACTTTGTTGCCTTGTGGTTTGAAAAGATACAAGGTATAATTTCTATTATTTTAATTTTGCTGAGATTTGATCTGTGTCCTAGGATGTGATCTATTTTGGATTATGTATCCTGGGCTGACAAGAAAAATGTATATTCTTTAGCTTTGGGATGGTGTGTTTTTAGCTTTGGGATGGTGTGTTTTGTATACATCTATTAATCCCATTTGTTCTAGGGTCACAGTTAATTCCTTTGTATCTTTGTTTATTTTCTGTTTAGAATATCTGTCCAGTTCTGTCAGAGGGATGATAAAGTCCCTGGTATTATGGTATTATGAGATATCATATTGCTCATACCATCAATGTCTGTTTCATAAATATGGGAGCATTTAAGTTGGGTGCATAAATATTTAAAATTGAAATGTCTTCTTGTTGTATAATTTCCTTGATCAGTATAAAGCGTCCATCATGTCTTTCTTAATTTTAGTTGCTTTAAATACACTTGTATCTAAAAATAAGATTGCAACCCCTCCTTTCTTCTGATTTCCATTTCCTTAAAAGTATGTTTTACATTCTTTAACCCCGAGTCTTGATTTGTCCTTCAATGCTAGGTGCATTTCCTAGAGACAATATACAAATGGCTTATGCTTTTTTATTTTATTTTATTTGAATTTTATTTCAAATAAATTTATTTGAAATAAAATAAATAAAATTTATTTTATTTCAAAATAAAATTCAAATAAAATTCAATTATTTGACATTTATTGAGAGAAATGGTAAGTGTGCTATAATTCTGTTTATCTTATTTTGTGCAAGTCCATTGTGTAGTTTTATCCTTTGCACTATTCTGGAAGCTAAGTTTTGACCTTTAGCTTCTGGGTGTTAACTTTGCTGATGGTCCATTGTGATAGTCAGTGTTGAGAACAGGTCTAAGTATTTCCTGTAGAGGCGGTCTTATTCTGGCAGCAAATTTCCTCAGTGGCTGTATATCCTCAAAAGATTTTATTTCTCCATTAATTTTAAAACTTAGTTTAGTAGAACACAGAATTCTAGGCCAAAAATTGTTTTGTTTAAGAATGTTGGCTCAGCACCTGTAGCTCAAGGCTGGCAGGTTTGAATCCAGTCTGGTCCAGCTAAACAATGACAACTGCAACCAAAAATATATGTGCTCTATAACAGGTGTCTGTAGTCACAGCTACTTGGGAGGCGGAGGCAAGAGAATTGCTTAAGCCCAAGATTTTGAGGTTTCTGTGAGCTATGATGCCATGGCACTCTACCAAGGGCGACATAGTGACACTCTGTCTCAAAAAAAAAAAAGAATGTTGAAGATGAATGACCATTCTCCCGTGGCATGGAAATTTTCTGTTGAAAAGTCTGCTGTCATCCTAAAGGTTCTGCCTCTGTAGGGCAGTTGGTGCTTTTTTTTTTGCAGTTTTTGGCTGGGTCTGGGTTTGAACCTGCCACCTCCGGCATATGAGGTCAGCACCCTACCCCTTTGAGCCACAGGCGCCACCAGTTGGTGCTTTTACTCTTGGCTTCTTACAGATTTTTTTCTTTCATCTTGACTTTGGACAGCTTCCTTACAATGTATTAGAGAAGCTCTGTTTGAAATGAGATGACCCAGTGTTTGATATCCATATGAAGGAGTATGTCAGGACCTTTGGTAAAACTTGGGAAGTTTTCATTTATGATAGTCTCTAGTAGGGATTCCATTCCTATGGGACAATCTTCTTCTCCTTCCAGGATGTCTATTATTTGTATGTTTGAACACTTCATGGAGTGTCTTAGTCTCTAAACAATGTTCTGCTCTCTTCTTTTCTGCCTCTTTAAGTACCTGGGTTAACTCTAAAACGTTATCTTCTAGCTGAGTTTCTTTTCTCTTCATGGTCTAATCTATCTTTGATAATTTCTACTGCATAGTTGCATTCCCTGATTGTCTCCTTCATTTCCTTTAGCTCCTTTGTATTCTTTCTATATTCTACATATCTCTTTTCTGATGTTTTCTGTCCATTTTCTCATCCATTCCTTTTATTGTATTTAAAAAAATTTGACAGAAATGGAATTTCTTTATAGATAGAGTCTTCTGTAGCAGTTACCTCAGGGTCCTTAGGGGGAGTCTCTCTGTTTTTGTATTTCATGTTACCTGAATTTTTCTGTTGCTTCCTCCTCATGTGTTCTCTCTTCTTTTTCACCTCTTTTTTCTCCTTTTTCCTTCTCACTTCCTCCTTTGCTTCAAATTACCTTGTCTCAGAACTTACATCTTAAAATGGCCTCTTGGTATAAGGTCAAAAAGAACAGAAGAAATAAATCTTTTAAATTATTTATAAAGTATACTTTACCAACTTGTTATAAGCCATAAATAACTCTAGTGAAGGAAAAACTGTTTTCTTGTCTCTTGAAAACAAAACATACTGCACTCCCACCAGCAATACAGTATGTTTTATTTCTTAAATATTTGTAAAATATTCATACATATATTTATGGCAATATAATTATTTGTATAAGTTCAATAAGAATTGGATTTTCTTTTATAAAAGGGCAGAATTAGAAATACTGGTTATTTTCATCAAGGCTTTGACTTGAATGGCCTATTTTCAAATGTGCTAGACTGTTTTCAGGAATTAGGTTGACTTCATAAGGCCAATAAAATCCCTCTGGGGAAAAAATACTGACCTGTAACTCTATTTGTAGCATTTCCTGACTGTGGTAAGTAAAGGATGTCACTTTCTAATAGGTTCAGGAAACTTAAGTTACTTTGCAACCTCAAAAAAAGATGTCTTTACCCAATTCTTACAGATATATATATGCAGTTAAATCCTTGAAATCCTTGGTTTGGTTTTGGAGAACCTTATGTAACTTGAAATTCCATAAAAAGTAATAAGTTCCCAAATGTTGTAAACAGTGGAGCCCAGTGAAGAGACTAGAGGGGAGATGTTCATGTCAGGTTTATTGAAGGGGAAGGGTGACACCCCTGGACAGTCCAAAGGTGCCCTCTGCACCCAGGGCAGTTAGAGACAGTATTATATGGAGCTGTAGGGGGATGGGAAAATTCTATAGCTTGCCTGAAAAGTTAGGGTCCTGGGGTATAAATGTCAGGGGTAGGGATAACCAAATCTTTTGTGTCTTTGTCTTAGGAGGGGAAGTGGAGGGGAAAGGATTTGTGCATGGCTGAGCTCAGCCCCCCAACATTTCTGACTGGTACTGGGGTTAGGGTGATGTAGATGATAGTCTATCTTCTGAAATTGCTTCTGGCTTAATAGGATTGTAGTTTCCCTCAGTGGGGTGAGTCAGGTGTTGGTAAGACTGAGCAGGTTTCAGGTGCATTGGAGAGAGTTTGGGAATAGTAGAAATTGGGTGGCTGACATCTTTTTTACACTGTCTTGAATAAATTAAGACAGAAATTGGATGACATATGGGCAAATGGATAATAACAGGAGGATTTTGGTTAGGGGGGTGCAAGAGAGGTAAGATTCAATGTTCCTATGAATCATGATCCCTTATTTTGAGGCTATAGGTTGGTAGCTTGTTCTTGGTGCAAGGTGATGTCCCCTCAGACTAGACCAGACTGGTTGGTGTAAAAATAGCAGTTGTTCTATAAAAAGTGTAAAGGACCCCTTCCTTCTTCTATGATTAGATCTAAGCCTCTAAGATGGTTAGAGGGTGATAACTAAAAAGTTATAAAAAGGTAAGTAAGATAACTTTGTCTTCCAGAGAACTGAAAAACTGTGGAATATATAAAGGGGATTATATAGTGGAATATATAGTTTTATTTTAATTATGGAGATAGGAAAGAAAAATAAAGGTCTTTAAAATTTACCAAGAGCAGAGTAAGTGGCTTTGGTATTTATTTCAATTAATTTGCTTACCCATGTTACAGAGTAAGTTACTTGAGGCCATCCTGGTGTGACAAAGTTGAGCCCATTTTCAAGTCCGACATATTACGAAAGACATTTCTATGGGTATGAAAGATGTTGATTCAGTGGACCATTGGTTTTACAAGGTGAATGTAATCTCCTGTTTTAAGGCAATTACACTGTCCCTTCTACAGCCTTCCTCCTTTCTTGAGAAGACATAGTTCTGGGGTTCTAGTGAAAGATGGATCTTGGTGCATTTTATTTTAGGAACCTAATGTTGTAGTGGGGGAGCAGGACTCCATTCTGTAGAAGGACATATCTTATTGCTTCGGCCTTAACTATCTCTAGAGAAGTTATAAAATGGCAGCCACTGTTGGAAAACTTTTCTGCTTTGGGGGCTGTGGTCAGTCCCACTTTCTCTCTTTATCCTTTCTCCATTTGAAGCTGTCAGGGAGAGGAAAGTCAGTGTGCAGGGAAAAGCTGTCAGAAGGGGCAGAGGGAAGCCAGTAGGGCCAGGGAAGTTTGTAAAGGGGAGCAAGGCTACTGCCAGGCTTGTGAGCGTACTCTGCCCCACCCCATCTGCACGTCTGTTCTTGTGTTAGTTGCAAGCTAGGAAGTGTGTATGGCTTCCCATGGCACTGACACAAGAATCACCGGGTCTGAAGTCCCACAGTTTCACATCTTGTGCCCACAACCCCACATGCACTGGGGGGGGGGGGGGGGCGGGGCTTGCAGCTGGGGAGCAGAAGGAGAACGCCATAAAAAGTCCAGGGTTATGTGGGGGGGGGGCGATGTGGGG